>CM056385.1:40469550-40768302 GCA_029718625.1 Synaphobranchus kaupii | reverse complement strand
CTTGATTCAGCGGACGAAAACCAAAAGCGACAACCTTTCAAAATCCGGTGTGAAAAATAGCAGGAGCTTCTATGGTCACCGATTTAAATGTATTTTCCCCCTATATTTAAAAAAAAAAAAAAAAACGTACATGCCATTATAAATAATATATATAAAAATATATAAATCACACACACCAAATATATCACCTTCTGATGACTGAGATATGTGTGTGAAACATCAGATGGATTATAACTCAAGTAAAGACACAGAACGTACCCCAACTCCCAGCAACCCTCAAACCAAAAGGTCTGTGTGGACAGGTCACATGTGGGAGAAACCCTGCTCTGTTATAACCGTTTATCAAAAAAAGCCCTGGACACGAGCGTCAGCTGACATTGCGTTTAACATCTTATGCAACTGATGAATGCCTGGTACACTTAAGTACAGGTGCGGGTGGACGGAGGAGTTATTTAACCATAAAGCAACACATCTGAACACGGTCACAGTATATTTCACTCCGTCTGACATTTCTGCATGCCGTGACCCCCCCCATGCGTCATTACCGGGAGGGGGAGCAGGAAGTTCTTCAATATCGGCAGACACACTGACGAGAGTCCCAGGGTATTATGGGCATTTTGTCAGTTTGGAATGGCTACACTTATGAGATGGTGACGACAGCCAGTCTAGCTGGGGACAAACTCAAAGATGTAATCTTCCTAGACCAGGAAAGCCTTAAGCTCAGATTTAATATTTTTAAAAAGACTCAACGTACCTGAGACAAGTTCTGAGGTAAATTTGTCAAATAAATAAAACGGACTTTGGTACAGCCCAGAATTTCCGCTTTTCCTCGCCGTATGAAAGTGACCATTCAGTGAGCGAGTGAAGAGGTAGAGAGTTTAACTGGCGGGTACTGGGAGCACTCTTCAGCGGGGAGATGATCTGTAACCTCCCTCACAGAGGTGTCGCGTGCGAGTGCGCCATTACCTGGCCCTCCCCGACGGCCTGCGTGTCGATGACGGTGACGACGCCGGGGGCGTGGGGACTGCGGCGGGGGCCACCGTGGGACGCGCCCTCCTCCTCGGGCACCGCTGAGGGCAGAGTGCCCGCCAGCTGGGTCACCACCTTACCCACCATCGTCAGGCCCGACTTCAGAGTCTGAGAGAGAGAGAGAGAGAGAGAGAGAGGTCAGATAGATAAATATGACAGAGGGAGAGAGGGAGAAAGGAAGAGAGGATACACTTGATCTTGTAGACGGTGCCATCGCTCACAAACTCACAGACATCTAATTGCTTCACTGTGCAAACTGAGCACCCTGGACAATAGGAACCTACAGCACCCCCAAAGCATTCATTCACAAATGCACAGACACACAGGCCCCCAAGACATCCAAGCACTCCCAAGACCACTACCATTCGCATCAAACATCCACTGAAAGTATAACCAAGCACAGGACAAAACGGGGTTAATCTTTTCTTTTCTTTTATTCTGAGAGAGCCGGCAGTTAGAAGGAGGACGACGATGATGATGATGATGTGAAGAGGGCCAGGCGGAGCCTGGAAGGGGGATGCGGGCTGCCGTCGGGCCCCGGGCCGCAAGGATCAATGGGAACTGTTTTGATTAGCACTAAAAACTCTAACTGTGATGATTAGAAAACACATTAGCGTTGATCAATCGGGAGGCAAACGTTTTCTCTTAATAATTGATGGCCGGCAATTTACACACAGTCTGTTAGTGGCTGGCCCAGGCGTCCCTCTCAAGGCCTAACAAGCCCAGGCGCCAGGCCGTATTGACGGCGCTGCCTCGCCTGAATTCCTGATTGAGCTCCCCGGGGCCCCCAGACGCGCGCGGCAGCCCACTCCATTAAGTCAAAACTGGGAAGAGACCCTACTTAAGCCATGGCGTCCATTTACCAGAGCCGTGGCCGGCCCCCCATACCAACCCCTGGCAGCCTCCTCTTCAACGGGGGCCGCGAGCGCCCCTAATGAAACGCACGGAGGCCCCCCGACAGCGCGTCTCTGCGCCGGGACGCGCCCCCTCCCCGCCCCCCCCCGCCCAGTCTCCCTCCATTCTGGCTCGTGCCTTCCGCTTTGTAGACGCGCCTCTGGCGAGCGTGATTTATTGAGATCCGATATGAAGTAAATGTGAAACAACGTGAGGGGATGGGGGGTTGAATGAAAGCGGTCGGGGGGGCCCTGGTAGAGGGGCGGGGGGGGGGGGGGGGTCCACCTGACTGCCTGCCACGGCACTCAGACGCGCAGACGGCGGGCGGCGTGTGTCAGCCACGGGGACATTGTTATAAATTACGGCGGCGGGCCGCAGACGAGCAGTCTGCGCATCTCGGCTTTTTAACCTCGTGTTCTCCCCTTAACCTCTCCGACGCGCTCCCTTTTCACGTGCCCCCCTCCATTAAGGCTAATGGCTCTTCTCTCACGTAAGCCGCTGGAGCTCGCTAGGAAGCTATCGGGCGCCGGGGGAATACACGCATGCGCGCTTAATAAATCAATTAACTACCTCGGGGGTTCAGAGAAGACAGAGACCGTATGGGAGGAGCCGTGATATCGCTGCATCAACAGAGGAATTAATTCTGGTTGGTATCAGAAAGCCTTGCGTTCGCCGGAGCAGCGCAACACCCCCACACCTTTTCCACAGAAGGGGTATATTAAAAGGTCGCAGTAGCCTAACAGGGGAGTATGCTACGCTGGTATTTGATGGAACACCTCGCAAATGCATCTGAAAGCCAATAGCCAGATCCAGGGCTATTAGGCGCGGGTTAGACGTATTTACTTTAAGGGCTGCGATTGTGAGACGGTTGGCATGGCGAGGCCCGCATTAGAGGGGTCTGTGTGGCCCCCGGCGCAGGTGTTTAGTAACCCCCCCCGGACCGGGCCCCTTGAGCGCCACTGAGCTCTGGCTGGTGGGCGGAGTCAGCGGCCTGGCTCTGAGCCGCCAGGGCGAAGGTGCAGCGGAGGGACTGGACTCACTTTGGCAGCGCTAATGACCGTGGCGGTGTAGGACTGAGCACTGTCTCCACAAGCTCCCCCACGAGACTGGTGGCACTGGATCAACTGAGAGAGAGAGAGAGAGAGAGAGGGGGGTGAGAGAGAGAGGGAGAGGTGGGGAGAGAGAGAGAGAGAGAGAGGGAGAGGTGGGGAGAGAGAGAGAGAGAGAGGGAGAGGTGGGGAGAGAGAGGGGAAGGGAGTGTGGAGAGAGAGGGGAAGGGAGAGTGGAGAGAGGGGAAGGGAGAGTGGAGAGAGAGGGGAAGGGAGAGTGGGGAGAGGGGAAGGGAGAGTGGAGAGAGGGGGAAAGGGAGAGTGGAGAGAGGGGGAAAGGGAGTGTGGAGAGAGGGGGAAAGGGAGTGTGGAGAGAGGGGAAGGGAGAGTGGGGAGAGGGGAAGGGAGAGTGGAGAGAGGGGAAGGGAGTGTGGAGAGAGGGGAAGGGAGAGTGGAGAGAGGGGAAGGGAGAGTGGAGAGAGGGGGAAAGGGAGAGTGGAGAGAGGGGGAAAGGGAGTGTGGAGAGAGGGGGAAAGGGAGTGTGGAGAGAGGGGAAGGGAGAGTGGAGAGAGAGGGGAAGGGAGAGTGGAGAGAGGGGAAGGGAGAGTGGGGAGAGGGGAAGGGAGAGTGGAGAGAGGGGGAAGGGAGAGTGGAGAGAGGGGAAGGGAGAGTGGAGAGAGGGGAAGGGAGTGTGGAGAGAGGGGAAGGGAGTGTGGAGAGAGGGGAAGGGAGTGTGGAGAGAGCGGAAGGGAGTGTGGAGAGAGAGGAAGGGAGTGTAAGAGAGCGGAAGGGAGAGTGGAGAGAGGGGAAGGGAGAGTGGAGAGAGGGGAAGGGAGTGTGGAGAGAGAGGGAAGGGAGAGTGGAGAGAGGGGAAGGGAGAGTGGGGAGAGGGGAAGGGAGAGTGGAGAGAGGGGGAAAGGGAGTGTGGAGAGAGGGGAAGGGAGAGTGGGGAGAGGGGAAGGGAGAGTGGAGAGAGGGGGAAAGGGAGTGTGGAGAGAGGGGAAGGGAGAGTGGAGAGAGGGGAAGGGAGAGTGGAGAGAGGGGAAGGGAGTGTGGAGAGAGGGGAAGGGAGTGTGGAGAGAGGGGAAGGGAGAGTGGAGAGAGGGGGAAAGGGAGTGTGGAGAGAGGGGAAGGGAGAGTGGAGAGAGGGGAAGGGAGAGTGGAGAGAGGGGAAGGGAGAGTGGAGAGAGGGGGAAAGGGAGTGTGGAGAAAGGGGAAGGGAGAGTGGAGAGAGGGGGAAAGGGAGTGTGGAGAAAGGGGAAGGGAGAGTGGAGAGAGGGGAAGGGAGAGTGGGGAGAGGGGAAGGGAGAGTGGAGAGAGGGGGAAAGGGAGTGTGGAGAGAGGGGAAGGGAGAGTGGAGAGAGGGGAAGGGAGAGTGGAGAGAGGGGGAAAGGGAGTGTGGAGAAAGGGGAAGGGAGAGTGGAGAGAGGGGGAGTGCGGAGAGAGGGGAAGGGAAGAAATTAGAGGACAGTGGAAGACAGCGAGAGAGAGGGGGTGATAGGAAAATAAATGATAGATAAAAAATAAAGAGAGAGGGAGAGAAAAGAACAGACAGATGGTCACAATCATTATCATACCAGAGTACTACACACAATCATCATCAGCTCAGAAGCCTCAGCCACCTTTGAACCTGGGCTTGAGAGGAACAGTGACGGCCCCGCCCAGGACCCAAAATGCACTAGAATAAAACTGCTCACACTGCAACTTCCTGCAGTTCCCCTTATTAGCCCCAGCCACATCTGGCCAGCACAAGAGAGCGAGGCCAGCCTCACAAACACATCTCCCCGCTACACTGCAAAAAATGCCTGTCTTAACAAGTTTTAATCTTGTAATGAGACATAAAATCTTTTATTTTTTTCTCTAAAGTGGAAATTACTATCTGTCACCCCACTGGCAATCTTTTCGTCTTATTTAGCAAAAAAAGTAACAGAAATAAGATTCTAAAGTCTAAATATAAGATTAAAATGCTTGCTAAGCTTTGGTTTGTGCAGTGTAGAGATTTCACAGCATAATTAAAACTGGACCACGTTACATTTCTACTTTCATATTCTCCTCAAATAGTTTTTCTCCCCTTGTACTCCTGAGATGACTTGTGGGTCCAGAGAGATCGCACAGTTGTAATAAAATAAATTTTACGATTGGAAGTAGAAAAGGCAGAAGCCCTGCCAGAGGGACGGCATGTTAAGTGCGTGTGAACGACAGGGCAAGCCCGTTGAGCGCAGACCCACCTTGTTCTCGGCGTAGGCTAGCCAGCGGCCCCCCAGGGCCATGGGGTTGAGGTTGGGTCCGGGGCAAGGGAAGCAGCCTGAAACGCAGAGGCACACACACACCCGTGAAACGGACCAGTGCTGGACCGATGGGTCCTATTCCAGTAGGCGCTAACGCAATAACTTAAAATTCAGTTACACTGCTGGCCTTGAAACTTTAAATGGAGTATATTCAACGACGATCAAAAAATATAGTGAACCACTGAGGAATCTGTAATAAAATCTGTAAGGAAACTATTTTGATTTGCGTTCCCATTTGTGTACGCGTACATTACACAGTTAATGACTAAAGCAATTTCTACAGCACATAAAAGTGCACCGCACTCACCAGACGGTCGTGAAAACGCTGCTCACAATGGAACCCCTGTGACAAGGCATGCGCCTCACTTTGTACCTTTCATTTGCTGTGCGCCGAGTCTCGTTTGGACAGGTTGAATTGAAGTTAATGTATTGTACTCTGTGCAGGAGACCTGACAGTACTGTTCTGTCATCCAGAGGACAGTCAGAGCAGAAGTCAGGGAAAAGTGTGTCCAAAATGGTGGCTATGCCAGCCAGACTGGCTCCTGTACCGATTACCTGTCAGACAGTGACCCTGCAGGAAATACCAGTCATAAACAAGGAAGGCGGAAGACCTACCGTAACAACTGGACATAATGCTCAAACACACACACACACAAACACACAAATAATACACAAATACACAAAAAATACACATGCACACAAAAACACACACACCCTGCTAAATGCACCCATGTGGACATGTAAAATGGTGCACGTGGCTGCACGCACACACACACAGGGCTGGTGCGAGAGCAGACTGCTGAGTAAAAAGCACTGTGAGTGCACACCATCGCTCCCGTGCGCGCACAGGCAGTAATTTAGCGCTCAGGGCTCGCATCCCCAAGCAGGCAGAGCCGCGCTTGAGGTAAGCCACAGTTGCAGTAACGCCAAACCCTTTCTTGCCATTCCGAGCCAGCGGGATCCAGCGCAGCGAGATAACATGTGTTCGACACATCCATAGGGGATGGGCTGAGGGTCACCAACCTCGCATTTATCCCCGAGCGAGGAGAAACGCTCCCCGCGCGGCCGCCAGAGGAGGGAGAACAAACAGCTGCGTAAACTGAGGAAGCTATAAAGCAGCCGTCGTGTCTTTAATTACAGCCCCGACAAAACGCACACGGTCAAGCGGGACCCCGGACCGGCACCCAGGATTCCCTCTTATTTAGATCGGGGGTGTCACACTCCATCACTGGAGGCCCAAACATGCACTGATTTACCCTCCAAACAAAACCGCGCCGGCATAATTCGTCCAGTTACTGGACAATAGTTTTTGTTTTATAGTTCAACTATGTGATTCTGCGTCTTTCTAAATGTGCAACAGTAACCAGTATGCGTTTCAAGAATAAGAGTAATCTTCAAATGCATTTTAATCAACGCATTTCTTAATGGTAAAAAAACATCAAGTAAATGACTGGGCACTAAATGACTGAATGAGGGGCTCAAACGGCACACATTGCCTCTTGCGCAAAACTGACATCCACACTCGTTACATATTTCTTGTGTAGGAAAACACTGTGCCCTGAATGATTCGTAAAAACTTTGTGGAGCTTCTGTGCCATCTTACTGTGCAGTACATCAGCCCAACTGCTCTGATATCTTCATACCTGCATGTGCATGAAACCCATATCTGTATGCTGCAGCTACGCATGGGATTTTCACAACATAAAAGGCCACAAGGTTTTAAAAAGCACAGTACAGTCCATATCACTTTGATTAAATAATGTAAAATGTAGATACTGTATGTATAGTGGGTGTAGCTTGGCTAGGTCGCGAGTAAGCACAGTGACGTGCAGTCAAGCGAAGGCCTTGTAGCAGGTTACCGTGACGTTTCCTGACGATTTCGCCTTTAGCTGACTGGTAACACGTTCGTCTTTGGAATCTTTGGACGAGTGGCTTCTCTCTTTCACTCATACACACATGTCAATATCTTATAGAGTTCTGCAGTGGGATAATGGTATTAAGCAACTTTTGTGATTTTAGTACATTGAAAAAAAATGAAGATAAACTAACTTAGCCCTCCTTTTTAGAGCTTATTCTTTATGTTTGGCAAGGCATGTTATAGTGGTCATTGTCTGCACTGATAGGTTACTAACAATAACAGGCTAATAATCCTCTAACAGGATGTGAAATTGACATCTGCCACCAGCCAAATGCTGGTCAAGATTTTCTACTCTAGCAGCCACTTTGTCAGGTAATTTAGTGCTCTGGGTTGTGTTATATTGTAAAAGGTAATGTGGCTGGTAAACTGTTGAAAATGGCTGGTGATTTTTAGAATCCACAAGGCACTCTAAGGTTATATTCCAGGGTTTACATGGTTTACATGACCGAATGCAGACACAATATTAAGTGTAGTGTGGAAAAGCCTTCTGTGTCGCACACACACACACACAAGTAACAAAATGGAGGCAAGCAGTAACTGAGACAGGAGAACTGCACTGACGCCATTGCTCACTTAATGAATGGGGTACGTGCATGGCTTCTGCTACTCTCTGCCACACCGCACTGGTTCATTAAAACAGGTAAGTAAATAAATGATAGATAACAGCGTAAAGACGTGTCCGCCACGTTGAAATCTCATCTGGTCTCACTTCAGCACAAGTGGCAGAGAGCAGAGCTCTAATCCGTTTGCTCCAGTCTGCGGGATCAGCCCTGGCAGATTTAATAGGTAAACGGTGCAGAGTTTATTAAATTAGGCCAAACTTCCTGCTTCGTGGTGCTATTGATCAAAGAACAAAAGAAAGCATGCTTGTTCTGCGAGTTTGATTTGCATCAAAAATCAACAAACTGGAATGGAGGAAACGTAATACGTGGCGACAAATGGGCTTCACTTACTTGTGACAAAGAATTTTTTGGCAAAAGTACAGCTGTCGAAAGCAGCAATTTTCTCCTGCAGACCAACAACAAGGATCCTATAAGAAGACGGGAAAATGTAGATTTTAGTCAGACCATTATGTTAGAATTAGGGCCACCAGTTAATCTCGACTTGCTTTCTGGCTTTAATGTTTTACCTTATCAACTTTATCGATTTTTGGAAATATACGCCAATCCCGAATTTGATGTCTGCAATACATTGCAAAAAAAGTTGGGACAGGGAAGTTCAGGGTCTGAGGTATCAAACCAGCCTCAAACCATCACCCTGTTGCCAGATATGGAGTAGATGTGGATGGATCACTGCAAGGGTTATTTCTCATGACTCATTTTCCTATAGAACTCTATGGGGAAAAAAGTCTGGGAAAAAAAACCTTAAAGTGATCCATCCACATCTACTCCATACCTGGCCGTAGAGTGATAGTTTGGGGCTCGTTTGATACGTTATACCCTTGATGACTTACAGCCATTTCGCCAGTCATGTGTTCCATACTGTACCAGCGTAATTTACAGCTGAATCTAGTCTCACCCCCCAATTCCCATAGAGATCCATTCAAATGCAGAGAGGTTATAGTATCGCTTGTAACAGTACCTGAAAATAAGATATTGAGTCTTTTGATGTTGATGGGTCACAGACTTCAGGAATTAACAGCATGCAAAGGATATGCGACTAAATATGATACTTTAAAAATACATTAAAGCAAAGGGTTTGAATACGTATGCACATGAGAAATGTCAGTTTTTGATTTTTAATACATTTGCAAAAATACATCTGCATTCACTTTGTCATTATGGGTTATTGAGTGCAGATTGATGAGCAAAAATGACAATTTTATCCATTTAAAATTAAATCTACAACACAATAAAGTGTGCAAAAAGTGAAGGGGTACGTATACTTTCGAGCACCACTGTATGTAAAAGAGAATGCACAAATCACTGTTTCTGCTTTTATGTGCATTTTACATACTGTCCCTTTTTTGGAATTGGGGTTTGTACAATTTATGTTATTTTTTCTATCTCAATTGTAAACTTAGTCACTTGATTGTGCCGTTCCAGTGCCTACAGTGGGCACTGGAGGATAACAGTTGAAATACAAGTTTAAATCCGTGCGAGTCACATGGTCGAGAAACTGGTGGCCCTAGTCATACTAAAAAAAAAAGAAATCCTCTTGCAGTGCATATGGAGTACTGACTAAATTAACTACATCAATAAATCAACGAGTTTCCATGATGATTTCATACCAAAAATTTAATTTAAAAAAATAGTTTCGCAAAACTATTGCACAACCATCAGGGATTACAGTATACAACGTATAGAAAAGAGTTATGAATGGTTTGGAATGCACTGAGATTTGCAGTATTCATGTGGTGCTTGCTGTACTGTACCGTTTGTTACAGTGCAGGTCGTAAATGGGCGTTTTGAACTGAATGGACTTGACCATCTCTCCTGTCCGTAGTGAGTACAGATCCACGCAGCAGTACGGGGGGCTTGTTCTGTATAGGAAACGGATGTATTAATCGCAGGGGCAACAGAACACACACACACACACACACACACACACACACACACACACACACACATGCTCAGGAACACACACACCATACATGCTCAGGAACACACACACCATACATGCTCACACACATGCACAAACACATATATACATACACACACATTCTGTTTATTCCACACATGGAAGGTATTCAAATGCTCTTTTTGTGTATTGTTGCAAAGACCTAACATATAACGCAATGGCCCTTATGGAAATGTAATATACTGCAGTATATTTTAAATATATTGTGAAGATAATTTTGATATATTTACAATATACTGCAGTTTATTCTCTTTCCATAAGGGGGAGGAGGAGAAAGCCTGTACCACGGTAGAAAGCAGTGTGTATTTCACACATTATTCCTCCCTGTCAGCTTCCTCTCTCAGTAGGCACTAGTATCAGCTACAAGATCTGGTGGCCTGTCCCACACCCCTTGTGAGTTGCTCGGCCAGTCTGTCTCTGCAAGCAATGCACTCAGATACATTTTCAGATACGCACAAACGGCAAATGTTCCACCAATCTCTGGAAGTGGGGGGATTAAGGAGGATTCTAGTCCATTATGAATAACAAAAAAATAAATAAACTACACAAAACCAAATCTCATTTTTAATCTCATTTAGAGTGAGTAAGCACTAAACACCCCCCACCCCCTCCTTCTGGTCTTATTACGGCTACAACGCAACCAATGATTACCCTCAGTATTACAGAGACTGTGTGTTTTCTCTCCACATGCTATTGAACCTTCCTCTCCATTTTTATACTGTATGTATTCATTTAATTTGGCTAAATAATTTCAATACACAGCAAGTGATGTCCTTTTATTTTCAGTAGAGTCTCATACAACAACAAACAAACTACAGAGCCATATGTCTTCGATTAAAAGAAATTCTGTTATTATGCTTGGGCAGACGAAAGTCACGTGAATTGCATCGCCACAGAAAGGCAAGCCCGCCGACGATCCCCGCTCTCCCAAGTGACAGTGAAAAGGGCGACGCATGTGTGCATTAGCAGTCATTTTTAAACGATGCTTTCCCTAAAATGTTTGAAAATATCAGATTCTTCCATTTACAAACAAAGGCAAACAGTGGGTGAAATGCTTGGGGCAAAGCGTTGAATATTGCTTTTCGCATTTATTTATACAAATAATTCATTTCTAAATATGCACACATGAGGGAATCACAAAGCAGCGGAGACATCTTACACCAGCCACAAATTGTCAGGAACGTGGAAACGCTTAAGAGTTAAATGAAAAAAGCTGTGCTCGGCCTTGGACATACGCCGCTTGATAGTGGAGAGTCCTGGAGATGGAGTCATATAGACTTCATACGTCAGAGTGCTTCCATGGACAGTTCTCTGAATGGAGTAATGATTTTTTTTTAAAAAGCTCATCTGCGCTCACTCTATTTTTTTTTTTGCAAATCAGAAGACTTTCAGTTCTTGCCACTTTGAAATATATTTTAAGGGGTGCACTGATTCTATGTAAATGATAAATGATGCTGCTCTATTTTGCGTGAGTGTGTGATATATTAATAGGAATATATTAATGGGAATGCCAGGCTGAGGTGCCTGGGAAGGGCCCCACTCAGACACTATGTGTGGATGCAGGGCCCCACTCAGACACTATGTGTGGATGCAGGGCCCCACTCAGTCACTATGTGTGGATGCAGGGCCCCACTCAGTCACTATGTGTGGATGCAGGGCCCCACTCAGCCACTATGTGTGGATGCAGGGCCCCACTCAGACACTATGTGTGGATGCAGGGCCCCACTCAGTCACTATGTGTGGATGCAGGGCCCCACTCAGTCACTATGTGTGGATGCAGGGCCCCACTCAGCCACTATGTGTGGATGCAGGGCCCCACTCAGCCACTATGTGTGGATGCAGGGCCCCACTCAGTCACTATGTGTGGATGCAGGGCCCCACTCAGTCACTATGTGTGGATGCAGGGCCCCACTCAGTCACTATGTGTGGATGCAGGGCCCCACTCAGTCACTATGTGTGGATGCAGGGCTTATCTGATGGAGAACTGTGGCAGGCCTTGGTTGAACCCGGGGTCCCAGTCTGACGCAGATCCCCCAGAGCTTAGAGCCCCGGGGTAAAACTGTTGGACTGAGGGACGAGCAGTAGCAGCGGCCACCGCGGCAACCATTGTCAAGCGGTGACACCACCCAAAAAACTTAAGCAAATAATATAATCAAATAAACAAACCAAATTTTAAAAACCAAGCTCAGGAGGACACTTTTGGCTGCCGGCATACATGAGCCCTGAGAGAGATAAACAGCACACTGCTGTGTGTGTGTGTGTGTGTGCGTGTCTCCTAAATGAACCTCGCTCTCCCCCATGGGCAAGTCAGCTGGAGGCTAAAAAGGGGGGGAAAAGACCTCCATCTCACTCCACCATAGAGAGCGCTCCTCTCCCTGGAGATAACCTTGCCCATCCTTATGAAGGGACGGGGTACATTGCGGCTAGGTGGCACTGCAATTACCTGGGGCATCATATTCCCGTTTATGCACCATGAACAAGCGAGGGACTTTACATTGTCTGCGTTTTTAGACACTTGTCTACTGCTCCATGTTCAATCATTTCAGCATTATGAGTCTCAGACCAATTTCAGCCCGGTCTGATCCTGGTCAAAATTTAATTTTAGGTTTTTTTTTTTTGGACTAAATACACATTTGCAAACTGATGAATGGGAAAGCAACCTCTTCTATTAGAGAATTATCATGATGCACAATTATTATTATTTATTTTTTGCTTTTCAAATTTTAATAAATGGCCTTGTGCTAATGGCTACAATGCAGGGTCGGTGGTAATACAATTTCCTCAAACTGAAAAACGGAGGAACGAGTTAAAAGCTTGTGTGGATTACGTTTATTATTACGGATCACATCTGAATGTCGGGACTCGCGGCTCCCGAGCCGCCGCGCCGACCAGCGCCCTCACCGGAGCCGGGACGACATCGGCACCGTGGCATTGACTGAACGTATCGGTTTCAATTAATCCGATTGCCCTTTGACTGGGCATCGTTTTTGAGAAGTAAATCATCCGATTAAACAGCAGCGGGGTACCTACAGAAAACAAATACTTTGCAACAACTTGAACAAAACAATGCTGCAAGATCACCCTTTTTTGGCCTGTCCCAGATGCACTCGCCTTGGCTCATTCCCGCTTCCAAATGCTTCAGAGCAGGGATTTCCACGACACCAACGGCTAAACTTTAATTAGCGGCTAGGGCATTACTTTTTTTTTTTTTTAGCGGCTAGGGCATTATGAACCAGACCAGACAAACTGAAACCCGCCTACATCCATCTCCCCGCAGTGCAACAGGGTAATAAAAAAGCCATGCTATCTCCTATTACTGTCCAATGTCGTTTCCAGATACCTTTTAGAACATTTATGACTTTTACTACTGGGGTTTATACACGTAATTTCGGCAGCACTCCAGTTAACGTTGGTTCTCAGGGCACAGTATGTTCCGTGTTTGCCGTTTCATCACTTCTACGTCTTTACAAGTTATTTTAACTCTCACGACTGCTTGCGTGCGCATAACTCAAAAGGTATCTCCTTGCAGGCCGAGGCTTTAATCTACATGTCGTTTTTTAACCGGTTCTTTAACGAGGGGATGTAAAAACTTTATGCGGTGCATTAGACACACTGCATGCCTTGCATGACAAACCAAAACGTAAGCAAAGCTACCATCGCAATTAGATGGCAGGTCATATCTCATTCTCATGAGGTCTGCCTGGCGGTGCCCAAACAGTCGCATGTTCTGTAAATGCAAAGCAAAGCAAAAACAGAAAATGACCAAAAATCCAAGCTGTGTTTGCTGAAGACCAATAATATGACTGGTAGCCAATAGGGGCCAAAAGGACTTCACAGATGATAGGTGTCTTCTAGTCTCTACTGTGACATAATACTGTGTTCTGTTCACATCTTAGCCCAAAAGGCATGAAAAAATAGAACACATACAACTCTTTCAGCTTTTTGCATTTTTAAGCTAATTGACATGTCTTAGAAGAACGTTGCAAGCCGGATCCAAAAAACTATTTGTCAGCACAGATATAATCAGCCCCTTGAACACAAGCCAGGTTGATGGACAGCAGCGCATTCACAGCGAGACAAAGATTAAAACAAGCTTTTGAAGGCAACATGTGAGGTAGAATAAGAGATGTTAACACAGACATTTAAGCTTTATGTCAGAAAATGCTTGCGTTTTTCTCGCCGTCTCTGTGTTCACGTGTCTTTGAACCCGACCCTCAGCACAGAACAAACGGCAGCCACATCTGAGTCCCCCAGGGGCCCAAAGGGGCCCTTTGACTTCGGCACAGTGTACCCGTTAGCAAGAAAGTAATTAGGCTAAAAGGTTCATGTGCAGCCAGGAGCGCTTGCATTGCTGGGACAGGCAGCGAGTCTGAAACACGTTGCCACGTTGCATTACCTTTAAAGTGTTTATGGCATTTCATTATTTTTCTTGCAGCAGCACCAGCAGGGTTTGGCTTCACTGGACTTGCAGAAAAATGATAAACCTTAACAGGGAGGGAAGACACAGAACCAAGGACAACCCTCTCAAAGCTGGTTGTCATTTTTTACAGCTCGTCACCTCAGTGAAAGTTCTAGAAGCTGATTTTCTTCATGCGTTGCCCATATGCAAGTGACAAACCAAATGGTAAAACCATAAAACAGTTAATAGTCTCAGCTATGTTATTGAGTAGGACTAATTCCTGACTGTGGCTCGTCGTTTTTCCCAACAATGAACCACCAGAACGGACAGCAGCATTATGATAACAGTTCCAAAAATGGTAAATAATTTCAATCGCGCACCCAAAATATTTTGCTTTCCTTTCCGGGTTCCTTGCCTTAGGTTAAGCCTACTTCACAAAAACAAAATGGCCGTGAAGAGTCGTTCAAGCTGTGACTCAATGAAACGGAATCAGTGATATACCAGCTTAAGACAGGCCATCAAAACGGATTTGTATTCTCCCTTAATGTCTGTTTGTTTTTTTAGCTTCAATATTTTTTTTAATCTTCAATAAGTTTATGACCAAAAGGCAGCTCTAAGTTTTTAGTCTGCTCTCACCTCCCAGAGGACGAAGCACTGAAAACTTTTCAAAGAGTTGTGCCAAAAATGTGCCACAAAAAAAAGATCCACAGTGGACAAAAAGCAGATACTTCTGTCAAAATAAAAGCCCGGAGAGTGATGAGGAACAAAACTTCCTTCCACAGGCAGCGTGTGTGGGCAAAACACAGCGCAAGACAAATTACAGACCGCCGCCTCGTTCATTTCCACTGATGGACGACAAGAACGTAGGACTCTATTTCATACTAAATTAACATTTTTAAAAAGCGTTTACCTCAGTAAATTAAAGTGGGCGTTTCCTCAGTCCAAAGAGATGTCATAAAGGACTGTGCTGAAGCAGTCCTTCTTGTGCTTCAGCACAGTGCACAGGAGGACCCATTATCTCTACAGCACAGAGCGCACATCCAATTTTTATTGTGAAATATGCGATAATAAAAAAAAAAAGGAAACACAGAAAATAAACCTCCTTGAGCACTGCAATGCCTCGAAAATGCAATGATTAGAATAGATTCATGTCTAAATTGACACCCTTTCCTCTATGACTCATTTCACACTTCACATCAGCAAAGGACTTTTATGGAACCACCCTGGCAGACATCACTTATATTATTCATGTTCTTTCATATTTTTATAATTTATCCTCAATGTCAGTTAATATTACATGGTTGCAGTTCTGAAGAGTCGTTTTACTCAGTTACTACAGTTATTTAAGTGAGAGGAACAAACAACTGCTGAATGTTTTTTTTTTTTTGTGAAGTGTGACCTTATGGAATGTACCTATGAGCATCCAAGAATGTAGCAACCAGTGACATAGCCATGGCAATAGTATGGACAGAGATTAAGCTGGAGGACTCAGCTCAGCTGCCCTGTCACACAACTGTCTGTATCCTCGTTTGTCCAGAAATATAAATCTGACAGCAATCTTCGTGCTGACAGAAGACATTTTGTGTCTGTATCCTTTCACCAATGGAATAACAGCGTCAGGGACGGCATTGGGAAACAGTTTCCACATCTTGCCAAAGTACATTTCCTTCAAGCTGGCCACCTTATGAACATAGTCTCCGCTCTACCTACAGAACAGTTAAATTCCCCCGCTGTTATTGTGCCCACAGAATTCAACCATTTAACAAATTTCAGTATCTGCAGACCTAAATAAAAATTCAGGGAAATAATAACCAAACAGTAGGGGAGGGGGAGGGGGAGGGGGAGGGGGAGGGGAGGAGTGAAACCTACTCCAGATACAGCAGGGTGGATATGGATACCAAGGCTCGCATATCCCAAACATTCTTCACTAATTTGTAAACCCTACTGCCATTGGTGCGACGCATGAAAAGACGCACATGTGCTTTTCTGTCAAGGAAATCACTAGGTCCATACATTGTTTGGACTTAACCCATAATCCTTTGCATTCATAAAAATGATGTTGAGTGCGTCTGGCTGGACTTCCACAAACACAGCCCCGGCACACATGTTTTTTCCCCTCCCTGGTTTTCCTTTAATTTGCAGATCTTTTAATCTAAGCCTAAAGCCGACCAAACCAAGTTCTAAACCAGCAAAACCAAACCAGCCAAAACTGAAATCTGTTTTCCATTAATGTGTCAAGGGCTGCATCCTTTTTCAGTGGTTTGTCAAAAGCAGTTTTTTTTTTTCCCCCCTCACAGTGATTATGCGCTAAATCGTGTGAGGACCTCAGTGATCTTATGAACTTGTTTAATGGAAAGGAGCGGTGTGGCCTGAGGTTTTTTTCTCTTCTTTCCTTTTATTTTCCAAAGAAAATGAGTCATTTGCGAAACGCTTCTGCCGGGACAGCGAGGCCGCAACACGGCGAGGCCAGGCGGCGTGCTTTCAGCGTTAGCATATGGAGCCGTGACGCGGCCAAACAATCCAAACCCCCGTCTCTGCGGACTCCGGCGTCGGCCCCCGGAGCCATCTGCAGTTCCCATCAAAGGAGCGGCTCCTTATTTACGACCTCTCAGCGCAAACAACAGGAGAGCTGCCAGTGCTCTGGACAGCCGTCTGCACTCAGGAGGGTCGGCCTGTTGCCTGTTGCCAGGAGACGAACACGGCGGCTCAGATAGCCATGGAAGGCCGGGTCGTACGTGCGGCTCGCGCGACCGGCCGTCGTCGTCGCCATCTCGGGGGGGGGGGGGCCCCGGGGGCCTCGTCTCTGCCCCTTTGGGTGAGGTCACACCCCTCACGGCGTGCCCCGGCCTGTAATCGCCCTCCGGCCTCTCCTCCACAGACCACGCAGCGCATGCGGCAGGTCTTTGATGCCAATCGCCGTGCGCGCCAAATTAGGGGGTTTCAAATGCATTCAAGATTTGTACCTAGCAATGTCTAAATGTCACGTAAAATGAAGACCGGATTGAGGCCTCTCCCTAGACTTTAAAAAGAGGGGGGCAGAGAAGAAAAAACTACAAAGGCCCCAAGCCAGTGTTGTTCATCTCACGGTAAACAAATTAAAACATTTCATGACATGCAAGCCTTCTCGTACACCGAGGTCTGCTGTTTTACCAATAAAGCACTGGCTTGCCATGTAAAGGATGTCCAATTACACTGACTTCTCAACAGTGAAACAATAATTCGTACATGAGAAAACGATTTATTTTACTTTCAGAGATCAAAAGAAGGTGTCATCCAAGAGGAGAGTAAACTTCTCTCAGCCTTTATTCAAGTAAGCATCTCATGGCACATCAGAGAGAATGTACAAGATTAGAAATTACTTCTATACCTTGCATCTTCGCTTTCACCACTGATGGTACATTCCTGGGCCCAAGTTGTATACACTGAGCCTTAATGTGTTAACTGCTGATACAGTGAGAGGCAGCGCCTCACCTTACAGAAACACTTCTGCAAATCCATAATAGTTTTTTTAATCCATACTTTAACCATTAGGCCACTAATTACACTGATAAATATTTCATGCCATACATTTCCATGCTTTTATAATCTAAGATCATTAAACACATAAATGCTTAAATATTATTTGATACCTCGTACTTCCTGCTCTGGGTGCAACTCGAAGTTTGAAGCATTTAAAACTTTAGACATTTGAGCTGGGCAGAAATGGCGGAAAACATAGCATTTGTTTCTTATCGATATTAAACATATAATTTGTATGACTGTTATATGTTAATAGGACATAGGACATGAGGAAAATACCACTAAAAGGCGGTCCAGGTGAAACGGCACTAAACCTAGGGAAAATGAGGGAGACAGTACTTGGGCGCCGTGTGTGTTCGACTTCAGCAGACGAGAGCACGGATGTCACCGCCCTTGCCGTTCACTTACCCTGATGACCCGGCGCTCTTGCAGACACCAAGTAGAGGTCTCTTCGCAGCAAAACTGTCCGTCTTCATGGGGCCTGTCGGGGTGGTGTGGTAGTGGTGGTCGTACCGGTGGTGGCGGTTGGCGGGGGGGGGGGGGTGGACGGGCACACACACACACACACACACACACACACACACACACACACACACACACACACACACACACACACACACACACACACACACACACACACACACACACACACACACACACACACACACACACACACACACACACACACACACACACACACACACAGGGAAGTAAAAAAAAACTATCAGAAAACAAAGAGGGACATTCATTAACAACATGTCTCTTGTCCGTCCGCCAGAGCCACCCACCCTCTTTCAGCAAAGCTGCACCCGCGGCAGGAAGTGTGTTGATTGCATTACAACAGTTGCCCTGTAATCAAATTATGGTCTAAAAATTTCCAAGAAAGTACATTAAAAATAAAACGGGGCCTTCTTTCCTGTCAACTTATAAGCTCATCTTCTCTGACCACAAACTAATGCCGGGTTCGAACGAGACTCATAAGGATCAAATGGAATTAAAATACCAGCATGCAAGCCATTGAGGGGAGACAGAGAGCAGAAACAGCACTCTGTGTAATGTGTTGAACTGAAACCATTTTTCCTCTTTTTTTTGGAGGATGGAAAGGGTGGGGGGGGGAACCCTTCAAAGCTCAGAACAGTCTTTTGTATGACTCTGTGTTTAATTTTTGGGGTTTTCTGGAAATCAGTGCATGGTAAAAGGCCAGTAGGCATTTGGAGAGAGGAAACAAGTTGCATTTAGTTTACAGATCCCATACTTCTAAAATTGTAAATAAAACAAGAAAAAAAAATAAAATCCCATCCAGGTTGACCCATCTATAATAATGTTGAACATATTAACCTTTGTAAAGTAGTAATTTAGTCAGAACAGCTCAGACTTCAGGACTGCTCGGTTCCCGTGGCGTGCCGCGCACGAGACAATTTCGCGAGTTTTTCCTCTGCCTTCAGAATCCTGTCATTCTACATTACAGTTAATCATCAGTAAACTGTATTAAGAAGGGAATAAAAAAAACAAAGGATTTCACCTCAGTTTCACAATTAAAATGGTAACCAGCTGTGGCTATTTCTTGAAAATATATTAGCTTTGCTTATGACTCACCTCTGATTCAGGGAGTGTGTGCATGCGCTTCCGAGTCCGCGTGAATTATTATTTATTACAGGAAATTCAACTGTTAATGTTGCAATCTAGATCTTCATCACAACTGCTCTTTTTTCAACGCAACATTTCATAACAAATGTGTCATTAATAACCAAGTGTTTGTGGGTTCAGCCCTACCACCATTTCACAAGTGTTTTGGGTTACATACAAGCACTCGACTGACAGCACTGGGTACAGGCATAGCACGTACTACCAGCCAGATGAGTTACTGGAAAACATGGGCTTGATTTGCCACCTATAAATCAGAACACTGTACCCCACATTGGGGTCACATGAATTGCCATTGCTTGATGTTCCGTATAAATCAATGCAAAGTCTGCAACAAAGAAGCCAAGGCTTCGCCTTCAAATTTGGCATACCGGGTTACACACGGCTAAGAAACTCCAGGATGAGACATAGAAATGGCTTCCTCCAAGCAGAAAACAAACACACACACAAAAAAAAAAAAAAAACTGAATTCCGTCCTTTGCTTGAGGAAAGACTAAGCCTTATTAAAAATCCTCACCTATTTTCAGGACTTTCCAAGCCCGCCCACCCAGACTCCCACATGAAACAATTCCCCTTTTACAGCGCACTACAGTACGACACTGTTTGTGCCACGCAGATTGCAATCCCTTTCCCCGCTAGTACAATTCTTTTTATTTTCCAGAGAATGGGTTTCCTCATGTGCACGTATCTGCTGCTTCTGATTACTGCATTGCTCTTTTATCCAATTCCAGATATGTTTGAATGCTGTCATTGTACGCTGTGAGAATCCGCTAGTCCGTAATATATGCAGAGAGCAAAAAAAAAATTTAAACAAAAAAAAAAAGGATTTGTTTACTGACACACACAATTCATTTTGCATTCAATCACCTCAATTTGAAACTATGTACATTCTTCTTAAAATTATTCTACCAGATGTAAAACATAGCACATGATGCTGCAGCAACTATCGAAACTTGCTGCGTTAGGTGAATGGTTTGACAATCATGAAGGCTCCACCAGAACCATGGTTGACTAAAGCAAACAAATCAATTTGCAAACTCCCATACATTTTGGTTCAAATAAATGGAGAGAATATGTCCTCCACACCATGCTACCTTATAAATATATCAAATATCAATAATTTAGTGATAGGAATTGTGTGAAGAAAGCTATAATATATTGCCAGATTTATTTATTTTATGACACTGTTTGAAATGCAGTATGTCCATAACATAATTCTATTTTCACATATGAAAATTAAAAAACTGTGTTGTGCGTTCGGAAAATACAACATATTTTGAACCTTAAAAATTATGTTCGAATTCAAACTCAAATTTAGTTTTTTTGTTTCCAAAAAAGTGGCCTCATATTTTTCCTTCCTCGCTTTATGAATACAATTAGCATACATCAATGTTTGGCCAATGAACACGCCGTGATGAGTAAATCAGGAAGATGACTGTATTTACCAGGACTGTGGCACACAACAGTTCTTCACTTCTGATTCAGCCAGGGGAAACAAGGCCAACACTAATCTTAAAGGAATGACTTTAATATTAGGATGGGAAAACAGCAGGGATCTGGCAGGGCCTCTGTTCCATTAAAAAACACGGGGCAATATTTCATAAAAACATGATAGAGGAGGAAAAAAAAAACTAACCTAAACAAATAAATTGCACAGCATTTAACATGAACGCTGCTCTTGAATGCAAAAAAAACTGATTATTGGTGAAGTCATTTTCCATTTGCGGGGTTGAGAGAACCATTTGTGATTTTCCGCAAAAATAAACAAATAAATAAATAATTCAAGCTGGCTGTGCTTCAAAACGCATTCACTCAATGTTGCTGCACTCATTAAACATGTATTTAATCTACTGAACAGACTTTGTTTCCCTAATAAATATTTTAAGGAAAGAGAAGCCCTTGCAGAAAAGGGGAGGAGTTGTAACCAGCATTCAGCGGCAGGCATGACAAGCCGAGCGCCGCAGAGAACTATGATTCACATTGCGAATATTTTCAGGGCAGTGTCGGTGGACCACATTTTACTGAATTCCAATCCAATTAAAATTTTGGGGGGGGGGTTGACACACACCT
This sequence comes from Synaphobranchus kaupii, assembly GCA_029718625.1. NCBI lineage: Eukaryota > Metazoa > Chordata > Actinopteri > Anguilliformes > Synaphobranchidae > Synaphobranchus > Synaphobranchus kaupii. Next base: position 40,746,912 of record CM056385.1, on the reverse strand, counting down.
GCACATCTCCCTGCAAGAGCAGTCTTGCTTGCACTCCAACTTAGGTGAGGGAGAGTATGTGAAGGAAGGTAGATAATGGGGTGTCACATATTGCCTCTGGAGACCCAACCAATTCCTATGCTTACAATGACTACTTCACTATCTCTGTACATTTACTGATGTCATACATTTGTGAAACTGGTGGCTTTAAAATATGGAATAGCTCCAGTATCATTACAATAACCTCCTGTATTCATCAAATTCTTGGGCGGGATCTAGTGTGACAGCAGGTGCCAGAGTTTCACTTTAGGACAGATAAAGGAGATAAACCAAGTCTTTCCGAGTGCACGGCTAAATTCCTGTCTAGAGTTTTTATTCATTTATTTTTGCCCGGACGCAGAGCGGGCAGTCGTAAACGCCTGAATGTAGGTAACTGACTGTCTGAGTGGCTGCGTGGCTGCCTGTTCCTCGTTGTTGAAAAGCGCATGCGCGAATTGCAAGTGGTGAAAAGCGCATGCGCAAAATTCAAATTTTGCAGTGAAAAGTTGAAAAGTGAATGCGCAAAATTCTAATTTTGTGTAATTGCGGTAAAAAAAAGTTATGCGTACAATTTCAAGTAATTACGGTAAAAAGTTTGCTGTCTAACCCTGCTTGAGTTTATGGTGGGAGGTCACATATCGAAGGTGGTAAACAAGGCGTTCGAGCCGCACAACTGGGGACTTGGCGCCATGGACACCCTTCGCAGGAAAGTTTTGACTTTGCTAGCAAACATAGCTAAAACGGCTAACTACAACCATAACGTTTTAACTTTTAATTGTATATGTTTATCATTCAGTATCAGTATGTTGGCCGATACACAAGCATTTCATGATGAAAAAGAAGGTTTAAGTACTTTAAAAGCGAAAATTATATAAAAGCAATGTTTGTGGACACCTGTGGATATGTTTAAAGATACAGGTCAATTGGCTGAAATGTATAAGCTTTCTCGTAGGCATTAGCGCCCAGTGAATAGGCCTATTGTTTCACCAGCGGGAGGGGTGATACTATTAAATCTCCTATTCATTGAATGAATGACATAATTAGTTTTCACACCTTGCCGATTACCATGGACGGTTAAGTAGGTAATGAATTAACAATAAATATTTTATTGGTTTTGAGCAAATAAAAAACTGTGGTCCCGGCAAATACACGACCTGTCGAGTGGCGAATAAATAAACAGCAATTCAAAGCATTTCGCTCCTGCTCGTCGAATGGTAGCTATGTCGACAAGTTTTCTGCACAAATGAACAAACAACGTGTGACAGATCTGGCTGTCACTACTGCAATAAACTGCATCTAAATACCCGTTTTCATATATCTTTCCCATTTCCCCACTACTGCGGCTCCACCATTTTACACTAAACCATTCATCTTCATACACATGCCGTAGCAGTACCTATTCCCGTTGGGGGAGCACACCTGCCAGGGTAGCTAATCGCAGCTCCGTTACTAACACTAGTTTCATTAATTACAGATAAATCGTTTATGTATCGCATTACCCTTTCATTCCGCATATGTTCCGCAAAATTGATTACTATACTCATTCCTTTCAGTTTCTTCTCCCTCCATATTACCGTCTTTGCCGTGTTCCACCGTCAAAACTGTTTGGGTTAAAGTTCCCGGTAAATATTGCCATTCAAATGCACAACACCAAGCACTTCCGGGAAAACAGTAATGTGGGTAACGCAAAACATTAATGATTAATCGTGTAATTTTTATATTATAATGTTTGTAGAATATAAAGAACTCCATGCAGCACTGCATTACAGAAATAAAGCTTTATTAGTTTACGTTTCGACCCAAGGGGCCTTCATCAGAACAAACAAAACAAACAGGAAACGCCAACATCGCAAAGGATTCAAACGGCTACATCAGGTGGTGACAATTAGGCCCTCAAGAGGCATCAGCCAATAAGGCATCATCATGAACCAATTGTCACGAGTGTATAGAAAAACACAGGTCAATTGGCTGAAATGTATAATCTTTCTCGAAGCTAGGCGTTAGTGCCCAGTGAATAGGCCTATTGTTTCAACAGCGGGAGGGGTGATAACTTTTAAATCTCCGATTCATTGAATTAATTAAATTGTCGGATCACCCTTGTACAACAAACAAAGCCAATAGCTGTTGTTCCATTGAACTAACTTATTCATTTTTTTCCCCATCATACAACAATGGCGGATGGTAACATTGGACAACATAACGCAGGCCCAGGGGTTTAGCCATTAGACCATTCCCTCTCAACGTTTCTTCCTTTTTTCCTCCCTTTTCTCTAGCCCAGGGTGTTTTTTCCTTGCCACTCTTGCCATACAGTTATGGCCAAAAATATACACACCCTTGATAAAGATGTCCAAGAAAGACTGCTTAACATAAACACAGATAATGCGCTATATTTCATGCTCAAAATATAAGAACATTATATTCTACTATTCTACTACACCTCCTCAGAGAAAACTTTTATTTTTTTCTCTCTGTATCCGCCATGCCTTCTCACCTGCTCCTCACTGGCTGCATAAAGGCGTCCGGGCTCAGCTAGGCTCGCCTAGTCTTGTTTTTAGTTCTGGAGCTTTGTCCCAGGTGGAAATCTCGCTATTGTGCTCGACGGCGCTCTGTAAAACTGCAGTGGATACTCACTGATACCCGTGTTTGCCTTTGGTGTGAAAGGGTCAACCCGCGTTATTCCATCCGGGTCCGCGTCCCAGCTCATGACCCGGGATTTACGCGGGTCGGAAAGGGGCGACATGGGTTACTCTACGCAGCACGGTTATCTGATCGGCCCTCGACACTGTCATGTCTATCACTTTTGCAGAAACTATGTTCTGAAACATTTATATAAATGGCTATTCATGTGAATGTATTAGAACCAAACAGCTCTGAAACTACGTCATTTTCGCTATAGATCCGCAGCTAGATTTACGCAAGAAGAGCATTGCTCAGTTGTCACGGGTAAATAAGCTATGTAATGGCGCATAGCCTATTAAATAACAAATAACGTTACTTAAAACGTCTTGTGAAAATTCTTTACATAAAAGCAGTTGCATGATTTGGAGCACATCACTGGGCTATCGATTCAGGAGTTCACATACTGGGTTAAGCCAGCGTATGGCAAACTGCATTGTGTTGGCTACCACACTAGCTGTATTAGCAAGAAAAACGGAACGTGTACAGAAGTAAACTTGCGGACCCGGGTCTTGTGTGAATGCCGGCGACCCGGGACTTACCCGTAACCATAGCATGGTGTGAATGGCTCAAACGCGGGTCGAACCCGAGTTCAATATCCCCTGTCATTCCCGGGTTTTGTGTGTGAAAGGGGTATGGTAGGAGGGCTCTACGGTGCTCTGTAAGACTGCAGTGGATACTCACCTATGTGAGGTGCAGGCAGAATCCGGGCAGTTCTCACTGGGCCGTGACGCACAGAAAACAGTTCCTGGGCCTCCCCACTCGGCTGCAAGTAAACAGACAGTGTCAAAGGGGCACACAGCCCAGGTGAAAAAAGATTATACTCCAAATATACTTTTCCAAATTATACTTTTAGTAGTTTTTGTACTAAGTATGTACTTTGTGCTAAATTGGCAGCGCTTTAAGTATACTAAGTGCACTAAAGTTGTTCAAAAGTAGAACTTAATTCGTACTTAAGTGTACTTCAAGTGCAGTGTGTATGTTAAAATGGGACTATTTTTAGTATACTTAAGTGCACTATGTCTGTATGTTAAAATGGGACTCTTTTTAGTGTACTTAAGTATATTTAAGTGCACTAACAAAAAGTATGATTTGTTGCAGTACTTGCAGTACAATTTCATTATGTCACCAGTGTGCTTGAAACAAACTTTAAAAGTATTGTGGCGTGTTTGAGACTATACTTGAAGTACACTTTTTAAAAGTACATTTTAAACATACTTCAAATTAAGTACAAAAAGGAAAAGTATACTTGTAATAACCTTTGTATACTTAAATTATATTTTTATTACACTAAAGTATACTACTTTTTCACCTGGGAGACATAGACACAAACAGGCATACCTCCATACACCCACATAAATTACATATGGCCATGCATATGCACACGTATACAAACAGAAATCAGTACATACAGGCATGAATCAAAAGCACATGAGGCGGGATTCATGTTCCAGTTCATTACAAGCGTTTATGTACCAACTGCATGTATTAAAAACAGCACTGTTTCACAATCTTTCAGATCTTCCGTGAATTACACTGCAAACACCGCAAAGCACTCAACACTCCATGGAGAGCCAGGCCTGGAAACACACACAGAGGGCTAACACCACCGGGGTGAATTCAAAGAGCTCTGGAGATATCATCCAGAGAAGATGACCCTTCAAATACCAAGGCTTTGGGGGACCAGCCAACGGGATAGGCCGCTTTCCGAGTCAACGTCATCAAACGACCCCGAAACACACACAAACATAAATCCGGAACCTTCCAACAAAATTTCCCTTCCTGGGACTTTTCACACATCCTGGCACACTACCATTACTGCTCTCCAGCAAGAGCCTTCTGCTCCAAATCTAACAGACCCCATCATTTAGGCTCATTGTTTCTAAATCGATTGTGAAACGGAGGATAGTTTTAAAAGAAGATTACGCAAAGATAAAAAGGGCCCTTAACCATAACAAAATGTGTTAGGTGCTGGGCGAGGCTGCCGAGGAATCACTTAAAACAAGGGCTTTATTCGACGTGCACAAGCCAAGCTTTGTGAATGTGAAATGCGGAGATATACAGGCCCGTGCTACAGGTAGGACGCCAATTATCCGTGAACGCGTTTAAGGATTCTAAGAAGAAGACAAAGTTCAAAAAGAATGAACACTGTATAAAAATGCAAAGATAAAAACGGGAGTTTGCAATACCGCTGTCAGCTCATTGCGAGATAACGGATGTTGGCACAGAGACACGAAGGTAAACCAAAATCTCCTCAGCAAACAATTTATCAGAGCTTCACATTCATTTAACAAGGCTGTACGTACTTGGAACTTCAAATTGTTTTTATCTCATGGCGTAAAAAACGTCTGTGAGCATTTGAAGACGAAAGCAAGAAAAGGCTCTTAATTAGATGTACCAAAGATACCCTGTGTCGACAGTTTCGCAAATGCTCCCTAACTCCCAAACCTAGTACTGCTTACCACTGCTGCCTGCAATGAGCAGTGTCATAATATAGAAACAGCTCAATCAAAACTACTCTGGTTAGTGCTTATGTCTTATTCCTGGCCAACATGTACCTATGCTATCAGAACACGGAGCCAGAATACCTTCCCAATCTTCCGATTTCAGAGTCCCCAAAATTTCAGCATAAATCACGGAAATCATGCAGTCTGAAACGGTTAAAAATGTCCCGCAGCAGTTGTCCAACCCTGATAATAGGTTTCATGCTCCACGGGTTACAAGCAGTTTGGTAGAACCTTAATAAGCTACTGCTATAATCAATACACACATACTTCCAATTACTCTCTATGCTAATGAGTAAAGGACCTCGAAATGCAATTATATATTTTGCTGATACACTTTGTGCTGTTTGAGGCAAAAAAAATTGGCCCGAGAAGTTAGAAGACAATACAGTAAGAAACAAAGAGAGATTTGTTCACACTGTAAGAAAAAATAATTTATTCCAACTGTGGGGAATGGGCTTCACATGAGAAGGGGCTTAAAAAAAGAAAGAATTCAGACCTAACCACAATATAAAAGCTACCAAGAACGAAGTAAACAAATCCAGAGAATTGCGACTGTAGGGCCTAAACTGGCTCCAGTCTTCATGTCAGGATGTAGCCTTTGATCCTTACAGGACTTTTTTTAATGTGATGCATTTGGTAGTGACATTTCTCACTTGAAATTATTCCTCACTTGGAAATGACCACCACCTCCACGAATAACAAAAAAGCACACTACAGATAGAAGGAGTTAAGTCTACTCAGCCTTCAGTTTGAAGGTGTCCTGAGGGCTCCTCAGAGCTGGAGGTTATGATTGATGGCTCTGTTTTAATGGTCCTTTATTAAATCAGCTTTTGTTTTAAGAGCTCACTTTTTCTGTTAAATTACAGCGAATGTGCATTATCACATTACTATATCTAATCCACGTGTTTTAAGTAGATAAGCACATCCGAGGATGATCGCTCTTTTATACAATTAGTGACCCTTTTCAAAGTGGCGGATTATACTAATGTTTTTATTAAAAGTGGTCGGCACAGACTTTACGGCCACGGCGAGGGAGATTAACAATATATCAAATGTGCCCTGATACGGACAAACCCTAACGCTCTCAGAAGAAACGCAGACACCGTAATGGAAGGAGGGAATAATGGATAATTCGCGTTTGTTGTGAGATTTATGTTAATGCGTCTGTTATTAAGTACTGCTGCGGTTTATTCTTGTGTATCCGTCGCTATGACAACCGTAAAGAATGTAGGCTACCACATTTTTTCCGCCCAATAACACTCAAAGCAATACAGGAAATGTGTTGATGAAGACTTCTTGCCACAACACTAAGTGTTAGCCACACACTTTGGTTTTTGCTTTTAACTCGTTTTTGGATGCGCCATTACAGCATAGGCCTTTAAAAGAAAATCCTGCTGTAACTGTCAAGAGTTCATAGGAATTACATTAATGCTACAAACAGTGTGTATATACTGTGTTAGTATTTTGTAGCATTGCCTTTAAAATTGTTTAACTTGGGTCAAACGTTTCCGGTAGCCTTCCACAAGCTTCTCACAATAAGTTGCTGGAATTTTGGCCCATTCCTCCTGACAGAATTTGTGTAACTGAGTCAGGTTTGTAGGCCTCCTTGCTCGCACACGCTTTTTCAGTTCTGCCCACAAATTTTCGATTGGATTGAGGTCAGGACTTTGTGAAGGCCACTCTAATACCTTGACTTTTGCCACATTGGAAGTATGCTTTGTGTCTGTCCATTTGGAAGAGCCATTTGCGACCAAGCTTCAACTTCCTGGCTGATGTCTTGAGATGTTGCTTCAATATATCCACATAATTTCCCTTCCTCATGATGCCATCTATTTTATGAAGTGCACCAGTCCCTCCTGCAGCAAAGCACCCCCTGATGGTGTTCTTCGGCTTGCAAGCCTGGATGGTCATTATGGCCAAATAGTTAAATTTTTGTTTCATCAAACCAGAGGACATTTCTCCAAAAAGTAAGATCTTTGTCCCCATGTGCAGTTCCAAACTGTAGTCTAGCTTTTTTATGGCGGTTTTGGAGTAGTGGCTTCTTCCTTGCTGAGCAGTCTTTCAGGTTATGTCCATATAGGACTCGTTTTACTGTGGATGTAGATACTTTTGTACCTGTTCCCTCCAGCATCTTCACAAGGTCCTTTTGCTGATGTTCTGGGATTTGCACTTTTCGCACCAAAGCACGTTCATATCTAGAAGATAGGTCCTTCCTGAGCGGTATGACGGCTGTGTGGCCCCATGGTGTTTATACTTGCGTACTATTGTTTGTACAGACGAACGTGGAAAGTTGCAACCGATAACATTTGGATGGCAAGCTGGTGTCAGTGCTCCATATCATATCATGTACATCTGGCCTAAATATAAAGATGTTACGGTCAAAAAAGAGCAGCTTAAATAACAAACTACTCCCAAACTAAAACTGACAGAAAAGTGAAACGCACTCATGTCAGACCCAAGATGTCAGGATGAAAAACAAGGTCTTTTCATCACATTTTGTGGTTGTATCCAACCAGCTACGATCATCATTTTTCACTATTTTTTTTAAGCAGCAGTACATGGAACATAAGTCTCAGACTAAAGTTGCTACATGAACATCAGAGGTGGAAATCCAGGGGACAGAAAGTAAAAGTCCTCCCATGTGTTTCTTCCACCCATAGACTCAGCCAGCTGATTTCACCAATTAGTTCCACCTCCTCGCTGAAGAATTATGTTATTTAGCAAATCCAGGTGATTGGAGCAAAATACTGGGGAGGACTTTTACTTTATGTCCCCTTTATGATTTCCACCTCTGATGAAAACACAGAAGATGTGGAGCTGTAAAGTATGGTAGCAGGGATATAAAAGGGAATGGGCCAAACCTTCACATAGGCATAACCAAACTAAATCGCACTTAAACTTCAATAGTGTGTAGAGCATGTATCATACATCAACATTATTGGCTGCTGTTGGCCAATGAACAACGGCGTTCTCACTTTACAGTGCCTTGTTGTTGGGCAGAGCCAACTCTAAGCAATTAAAAACAGTACGTGTTCACATTTATCCCTTTGATAATCCAGTTCTCCTGATCTGAATATCACCCTTGCCCTCGTGAGTACATTCTGTCCTTGGCCCCCCCTTATAGGAGTGTCTAACTGCACAATCAGGCAGTATTATTGGATGCGGTCTTCTCTAATTCTTAAAGTGGTGGGATCCTGTTCTGACTTTTAAAACCTCGCCTTTGTAATGAGGGAGAGGTGCCAGGTACGCAGAGTGCCAGACACTTAACACCACCGCATCCTCTCACTCGCAGGGCAGTGACACGCCCTGTTTAAACCCTCATATCATTACACTGGGTATCAGACAAATGGGCCAGCGCTCTGCTGCGTAATCCCCTACGCCTCTCCCTGCCGGCACCGCACAGCCTAAACAGTACGCGGACAGGCGGCGTGGTGATGCGTGATGGCCGAGATCCGAGTGAACGAGTCCGTCACATCTGGACTCTGAGGAGCCAGACAGACAGTATGAGAGATCCATACTTTTAAAAAGGAAAATATTCTTAAATGACATTGAATTAATCTCAAATATAACAGAGAGGGGGGAAAAAACCAGCACACGCATCTCTCAGATTCCTCATCCCTTGACGTCAGCTGTCTCCATCTCATGATTTGTGTCCGTCGTAAACTCTAACCCACGGTACCGTAAAATGACTCTGATTTTACCGAGGGGCCAAAACCGGGCTTCGTTGTCGAAGCTCACTTCCTGGTCTTGTTGAGAGCACTGCTCTCCGGCACCAGTGCGGCTGGCTCCATTATAGGTCTTTCAGGCCCGTTATTCAATGCAAGTAAATGGTACCAAATGCAGTCAAAATACAAAGTCGATCAAATTTTTCCCATGAGAAAATGTAGTCGCAATAGGTGCCTTTTCTTCTGGCTCCAATTCTTGTACAACGCAGCAGCACATCCGCATCTTCAAAATGCTTTCCACAAGCCCGTGGAAAGTCGATGGGTCACAGTCCATATTTTTCTATGAATTTTACGCTGGAACAGCCACCGCCCTGCAACACCCGGTGCACAAACTCACTTATTTTCCCATACGCTTACAGTCATGTATAATCGTTTGTCCTTCACAGTTTCGCAGTCAGAATTGTTGCACACAAGGACTGGAGGTTTGCTGCTCCTCTTGCGTCATCTGGCTCCAGTCAGCCTTTAAAAGTGCAGACACATCAGTTCAAAGCATGTCATTCCCACCAACACCTCTTCGTTTGAACACCATTTCAATTAGCCGCAGCTAATCCACCTGCTATCTCCCGTCGGAGAGCAACACCTCCCCTGTCAAAGATCCTCCTCCGAGGAGATTTTAATGCACAGACACTCACGGTAAATACAGGCATGCACTCAAGTGGACTTGCGGGGCGTGAGAGGTGTGTAGAGGGGGGGGGGGGGTGTCTCCTTGTCGGTTCAACGCCATTACGGAGGGTGTCAGCTTAACAACTGTCAAGAACACTTTACAGTCACTCATGGTCAGGAATCATGCTGTTTTCAGCTCGTGCTTGTGAAAAATGGCCAAGTGAAAAGATGGACTCCAACTGTACCGGAGGTTTAAAAAAATAAATTTAAAAAAGCACACATAAAACGAAAGGGTCAGAAATTTGTGCGACCGTCCACATATCCACGGCGACAATTCCCCAGCTTATTTTCCAGAGGAGGCACATGAAACACACAGCCCCCCCCCATCCCCCCTCCCTTTCATCTGCACTGTAGACTGTGGATGTTTACACGGGGCTAATTAAGTACATACTTTGTTTAGATTTCAGAAGATGAATACTAAGTTAGTTTGTTTTCATAACTTATACATGAAACTCAAACACGAGGCTCCAAAGTGACGCTTTTGAAAAATGCAATTCATAAAAAAAATGTGCAAAAAAATGGACTGGATACAACAATCCATCTGATTTTCCTGGACGTCTTAAAATAGAACGGTCCCAGTTTCTGTGCCCCCCTAACCAAAAAACAGGACAAAAAGAAACTAGGAAACTAACTCTGATTCTGGGAGGCCTTGTGACTTTCTAGTTCTCTGGGCTGATCTGAAAACAGCCATTATCCAAATAAAGGTAGCAACCCCATGTCCTTTTTTTATAACTCAACCATACTGATCCGAGAACCCCCGTACTATTTTACTACAAACACCCTCATAAATCCAGCGCATTCGATTTTCAATTTTTCCAAGTGTTTGTTGGAGAAGGGCACAATTATGGAGACAAAAATAGTGGCATAGCTGTCACCTTCATGAACCTCCATACATTATTCAATCCCCGTATGCCAGTTTCCATCGGCTCTCTTTAATTGTGGATCTTCAAGCCCTGCTGCCGCATGCATGACTATCATCATATCCTTGCTGTACTAATCTTGCACGTGTCACTACAGATTTATTTCTCATGGCCATGCTTAAAACTGAGTACCTTTAAAACTAACTGACATGATGCTTCATGGCCAGTTGGTAACATACTGTACATCCTACTTTCAGTCCTTTGCATTGAGTGACACCTAGAGGACAAACCCAAGAATTGCAGCTCATGCCATCATCACCATTGTACTGTATATAGACTGGTGGCCAACATAGTTTGTACTGGCCTCTGACCACTTTTAAGAAGATCTAAGATACAGTAACAATATTACTACTAATTAGCACTATAACAAACAATATATTTAATAAGCAGTTGATTTTTCTTCATTCTTGTTTCCAACCAGCCTATCATAATGTACCATTGCATTGAAAAGGACATGAGGTGTGACACCGCAAATATAATTGACAAATTCACAAAATCACCCGCAAAAGTGAATGTTCTTCAGACCTGAAAACAATTAGCCTGTCTGTTCTGGCGGCTGGCGCATCAGAGGATGTACAAGCCGTGCCAGAAGATCTTCTGCAATTGACTCCTTTTCATTCATCAGACCATTCCTCTTCCAGCCTGATACTCACAGCTTATAAGTGCATGTCCTACCCTACATACATGTAAAGCCTCTCTACAAGAGACTGAGAAATTTGGAAGCCGCCACGTCTCTCCTCTGATTGTCTTTTGCTATCAGATCTTTGGAAATAATTGCATACTCTAAAAGATTGGGATGTGGATTGTAGCTTTATTATAAGCCCTGCCATTATTAAAGAAACAATGTGCCCTTATTTTCCACTGCAATTACTAAACATGCACTTTCTCTCTGTTAGGCTTTGCAGCTCTGACAGTAATGTGAAGTAATCAGTCAGTATTCATTGAAACTCCAGGAGTTGCACAGAACCACAACCAAGTAGTACTATGGGTATCATGTTGTTTCATTTTGAGCCTAGGCTACTATGGTACACTGTGGGTCACAAATTATTTATTTTGATGTGATACAGATTCTGCCAATATGGTGAATGGATAGAGCAGAGTCATAATGACATGATGAGGAGGGCAACCCCGGTCAAGAAGCATAGTGTACCTGACCATACAGATACAGTGGAGCCTAAAAAAGGCCCAAATCAAGCTGCATTACGCTGCAGAGGAAACCAAAGCCCAGGCCAGACCTTGTGCTCCAGCATCACAGTACTCAGCACTGTACGCTCTACTCTGAGGCTCTAGAACTCTAGATTTTACCCAACACCCATTGCATACTACAATCACGCAGCTATGCGACACACCAGTACATGCAAATGTATCTAAAATCTGATGTCACATACGGTGCTTCTATATTACACACGTATTTATTTCAACATAAACACTGTAGTGTACACAACAAATTGTACTGCAGTCTCAAATGTAAAAGATGCTACCTAATTTATGAAGTCTTAATTCGGAAAAAAAATGATGCAATGCATAATTTATGAAAAAATGTAATATTCTGGAACTCCTACTCTATGGAAGTGGTCCCAAAACCGACTGGTGAGTCATGACAAGGGTTTGAGGTGATCAGGAGATAAACCCATGCTATACATCTTCCACAAACATTCACACGAACCAGTCTAAGGGGCCATTTAAAATAGGCTAGGCTACATTTCAACAACAGATGAGTCACCAAAATTAATCCGCTCATTAAGTTGTTCCTGGGCCCTGAAGCTTTGGTAAACCCTGGTCTAAGTGCTGACTCAAATAACATGCAACGTCCTGACAACGCACGGCGACTCACAGATATGCTCCAGATCTGCAGCCCGTCGGTGTAGCCAATCATCAAGCAGAGTGGAGGGACGCTGACAGTTCCGTGCATCTCCAGGAATTCCGGCGAGCGAGCGACATCTGCCCAAATAGAGAAATAGGAATTTCCATGGATTTGGGCAGGTTCGCAACGATCCGATAAACCATTTCCCTCTTCAATGTTATATGGCATAAGCTTTTTACATACAGTGCAGTCCAAAAGTATTTGGACACCAACACATTTTTTGTCGTTTTGGCTCTGTACTCCAGCACATTGGATTTGAAATGGAACAGTGACGATGAGGTTAAAGTGCAGACTTTCAGCTTTAAGTTGAGGGTGTTGACATCCAAATCAGGTGAAGCGTCTAGTAATTGTAGCCTTTTTATACATACCCCCCCCCCCCCCCCACTTTAGGGGACCAAAAGTAATTGGACAAATTAACATAAACTTAAATAAAGTCATTAGAATTAATATTTGGTCACATATTCTTTGCATGCCATGACTTCCTGAGACCCATCAAAAGACTCTTGATATCTTATTTTCAGATACTCTTACAAGTGACTCATTTTCCTATTGAGCTCTGTGGAAAAAATAAGTCAGGAGAAGAAACCCTTAGTGATCCATCCAGATCTACTGCAAAGTGTTATTTTGGATGTTTCCATTCAATCTTTATGAAGGCATTTTCTACATGTTGATAATTAAAATACAATTCAGTACTACCTAGTATCATTTATTATATACAATCTTTTTTTCTTCATCTTCATCAAGAGTTGGAATAATTTTGGAGGACACTATAAACACAGTCCTTACCATTGATGTCTGCCTTTTCAAATCTGACCCAAACAATTTTCTCTCTGTCATCTGATGGTGGTGTGCCTGTATATGCCTGGTATTGAAAGAGGAAGAGAGGAAGTGTCAGAAATTTCAACTGTTTTAAAAAACTGGCCAGTAGTAAATTAAAGGCAGATTCGCTTACACAGAGAAGGGATGACAGCGTTCTTACCTGCGGGACCACATCCTGCAGAAATGTCACCACACTTTCCATGTACGTCTGCTCCCTGAATAGCAGCATAGAAGAGGGACAGTAACAGTCAGCACCCTATCCAGTTCTGCTTGGAAATAAGGCATTTATAATTAATTCAAATTTGGATGGGGGGGGGGGGGGGGGGGTGAAATGTTTGGACAACAATTATCTGCAGTTTTCCATTAATGAATAAATCAATTATATTTTACTTGTGGTGTGTTTTATGTAGCTGACGTGTTAGAAAGCTCTGGGAAAGCGTTTCTTCTTGCCCACAAATCAGCCCTTCCTTCTGGAACTTTTCATCCTCTGTAGTCTTCACTGTCCCCTTTTTTTACTCTTAAATATATGGGCTTTGTTTTGTGCTTCCCATATTGATTATAGATGAGACAACATTTGTGCTAACAAGCATCTCCCTCCCAAACAAAGCTGTGTTCCTCACAGATAAGAGTATTCTACTCTTGGTAGTTGGTAAAGCCATATAAATGTGCCAAGGACAGGTAACAGCTTTAGCTACATCTGCATCTAAACCCTCATGTTAGCACAACATTTCTGCTTTTACCTGAGAAATCCCAGTCAATCCAAGAACATAATTAAGTAGTTGTCCGACTCAATTTGCACATCTCCAATCAAGTACAGAACTTTGGATCAGCATTCAGCCAGGGCATTAGTTTGAAAACTCTTATTTGTACACTAAAATGTCTGTAACTGGAAATGTGAAAGGTCAGAAATATTGTGGATGGCATAAACTAGTTCAGTATATGGTGAGTCACACGATGCATGTGGAAAAACACAGACTACCCTTTCTACAAAACAATGAACTGGCGAGCATACATGCACTTAAGTTATAAAACCGTTTATATTCTAGATTTGAATGCATATCAGGCTTCACTTTATTAAAATGTGTAAGGTAGGATTATGTCAAGTTAATAATAATGTCAGTGTGCGTTCACTCAATAAGTAGCAGTAATGGTTTTGGAACCCTTGTTGTGTAGTCTGGGAAAAGAAATGAGGGACATAATAGTCTTACGTCGCGGCTTGTGCTCGCACCACCACCCCCCCGGCGCAGCGGCTGGGACGTCGGGGTGAGTCTGACGCCATTGTGTCACCAAGTCTCTTATCTGCGGAGACAGGGACAACACAGTACATATAATTTCCATCATGCAAATGACTTAGTGAACACCGTGGTCTATGAATGTAGCATTTCAGTAACGGCAGGAACACATAGGCTGATAGCCTCACTCCATCACTGCAGCCAAAGATGCATGCCAGGGTGCTCAAACCGACTTAGACAAAATTCTCTCCTCGCATCCTACATAATACAATCACAGTATATTCCCCACCTTTTAATTAATTGTAGGCTACTACAGTATAAGGATACGTGTTTAGACGCTACCGAATATCAACTTTCAAGTGCACACGTATGCTTAAGATGCTCTTATCTGAGCTGTCAATCACTTCATGATCATTAAGTCGTATTTCCAGTTGTTGAGATTTTAAAAATAGCGCTGGTGCACTGGCAAGCACCCTAGTTTCACATGCAAGTTTTAGTGGTGACTGCTAGCTAGCTGGTTCATGTAACAGACAGAGACAATGGCACATTTAAAAAGTGACATGCCAGCAAGCTAGCAAAATAATAACAAGCCCCAGATTTTCAGACATTACGACAGTACAACGTTCAGAAAAATAAAAAAGGGCTATCAAGATGCAAAGCTTTTTGAAGCTAGATTTCACAGTCATTCACAGTGGTCCAAATACAAAATAAGAAGTCAACACTCTAACGTTAGCCGGAGCTAACTTAATGTAATACGTAGCTATTGAAGTACCCACAACTAGTCGCCAGCTAGCAAGTGCTAGCAAGCTATCAGACAGCG
Source organism: Synaphobranchus kaupii (assembly GCA_029718625.1). Classification (NCBI taxonomy): domain Eukaryota; kingdom Metazoa; phylum Chordata; class Actinopteri; order Anguilliformes; family Synaphobranchidae; genus Synaphobranchus; species Synaphobranchus kaupii. The sequence continues at coordinate 40,731,668 of CM056385.1, read as the reverse complement.
TAACAATAGCATCCTTATCATGTCATTCGTTTGGTGATGGAGCTATGGGCTATTTCTCACTACTTAGCTACGTCTCTGTTCCCAATATGCGATAATGTATATAATTTCATTCAAAATTGGCATAAACACCTCAGTACAAACCCCAAGCGGTAGTGGTCCAGCTTATTGAGGCTACGAAGCGTTGCAATACCGTGATACATAAACACGTGGGATCTGTCAAATAAACCAATGAGTGTTCCGCTTTGCCTCAAAGCGACCAATCGGTATCTTAAGAAGGCGGGACTTGCTGACCTAACCAATTAAAGAGTAAAACAAGATGGTTTTGGTCAGTTATCTTCGTGTTTAGGCCTACCTACATAATGGTAACATAATCTAACATTTAACATTTGGTTAACGGAAAGGAAACAGTTGAATTACTTTATCCACTATTCCTCTACAAGTCTACATTTTGAATATATGCAGAATAGGCTGTCGTAGGCTACAGTAGGCTATGTCGGTTTGTAACGTAGAGCATCATGTATTTCTAATTAAACAATAACTTTTAAACATTTGTTTACATGAAGGTTCTGCAAAAACTCAGTAGCCTACGTACGGATGCTCTGCAGTAGGCTACCTTCCTGTGCTCGTATTCTGTGTGTATGCTATTACAGAAATAGACACTGATCCTAATACCAATTGACATGACTCATCTGATTAACCGTCCGTGCCCACTGCCTACCCGACGAGATTACATAAGAATCCGACAATTTGCTCATAGCCCAGTAAACTTTTGCAGCCACCTGAGGAATATTATATAAGCTAGGCTAACATCTGAAGTGGATCATCTGGTTGTATTTTCGTAGGCTACTTTTTTCTTACACAGTGGTATCCTATATTAAAAAGACACGAATTTACTTCACCAGTCCTTCCACTTTGAAGGGCCATGCTCCATGGCCTCCCTAACGTCACAGCAACACTTTTCCAACCAAACTTTCAAAAAGAATGGCAATACTATTTTGCATGAATTGTGTTGTAAAGATATAGCACAGCTATATGAAATCTACAGAAGAGAATTACCAACGTGTCAACAATGACCAGAAAGGGTCATAAAGAGAGAAAACATCTGTTTATTGAACATACTGATATCCGGTAACACTCAGAGCACGTGATGATTTTCAACATTGAGACTCTAGGCCTACGCAAGCACACATTGGTACGTATAGCAAATGCTGGGTCAGAATGGCGAGAATATCCCAAATGCACAATTGTGCCTCTGATTCAAACCATCATATATAATCTCTAAAACTACTTAAAAACAACCTTCTCAAAACAAATGAAACAAGACTGCGCATGCTGAAAATCCCTGAAATACAAAACCTACATTGTTTCGTGTGCAATGTCACACTTTCACAAAATATTTAGAAAGTAAAGGAACAAATGAAAAATACATCTTTCAAATTGCGCTTGGTCTTAAAAACCAGACATTCTGTTTCTGTAGTCAGTAAAACATTTAATAATGGACAGATAAATATTTTAACATGTACTTGGTATAGATAACCTTTCAAGGAAAATGCATCTTTTTACCAATTAAAATGATCCAATACACCAGTTTGTAAAGAGGCACGTTCACATTCTTATACTGTATTGCTTTTCAGCTGCAAGCATCACTTAACACCTATCTACATGAGACGCGTTTACAATTACGTTCCTATATGCACTGGAACAGACTGCTCGGTTTAAAAAAATTTTTTTATTTATTTTGTCCACAATGTGCGACATTTTCATCAAACTTCCACATCATTAAAACCCAAATGAACAAGCCTGTGGAGAGGGAAATAAGGCTGCAAATGTGACTTCTCAGAGTGGCCTGTCAAAACCCAGTGTTCCAGAAGCTGTTATTTAATTGAACTGCTTATCTAGTCAACGTGGTTGGCAAATTCAGGCAGTTCTACAAATTCAGTTCACACCTGCATCTCATGCACAAGCAACATTTCATACATATCAGACTCTCGTCCTGACACAGAACTTAATAGCGTCCATTCCAAAGCCACAAACTTTGTAGTCAAAATGAAAGTGCTAATCCAAATAAATGTGAGAACCATGCCTTCCACCCAATTCTATGCCTGGAACCTTCTGTCCATCTCCAGGACTGTTGACATAGTCACCGATGTCTCCACTGAGGCTTGCAGAAAGTGCTTGCTGGTTAACAGAAAAGAAACAGTAAGTGAAGCATGGAAGACAGTGTGTCCAGAGTACCGGTTCTCCTGTGTGAGGACAATGCAACGAACTGCGAATGAATGAATTGGCTCTGCTGCTGGATCAGAGTGAAGAGGGTGTTCCCAACACTGAGGTATGTGCAGTGCTTTCTCAGAGGCTCATCTTAACCTGCACCAGAGGACATCCAACCATGTACTGGCCAAATTCTGGCCACGAGTCCTTTTTTCCAGGGCATTGTGGGTAGTGGGTGGAAGAAAACAAAAGTAAACACGTACACAGTAAATTCACAGCAAAATGTCCAGTGTTAATTCAACTCTAACAGTGTTGATTCAACTCTAGCAGTGTACATATGAGCCTACTCTGGCCAGATCAGGCTCATATGTACACTGTTAAGAGTTTAATTAACACTGGACATTTTACTGTGTAGAATCTGATCTTAGATCCCACACAAGCCTTTTGTGTCCTTTGTGACCACATAATCTTCACCCTTCTGGCATTTCAACATGCATCACTTATTTCCACTGATTAAAAAGCAGCACCTTCAGTTGAGGATGGACGTACCATCTCATCCAATGAGAAAAAATACACGTTACAAAATGATGACAGTTGTACACGTAATCAAAATCCATAAATTATGCAGTTCTGAGATTAATTACTTCATGGATAGTCGGATAGGGACAATCTCTATCAACTTGCTAAAAACTTGATCCAGAACTGCTTATCTATTCATTAACATATTAAAATATATAAATGTATAAAAAAATATATTGCTCATTCAGTGTATGACGTGGGTAATTTCTAATAAATTGACTCTTGTTTATGAATGAAATATTTACATGCTGGTGTAATGGGCCATCATGCTATTTTCATTCAGAAGAAGAGCAATAAAGACACAATAGTTTAAAAAATGTGATGCCCACAGTTTAAGAGAAGAGCACGATGTAAACGACCAGTCATCTGCCAGGACTGTAGACTTATAAACTTAAATTCTCGCTTTTTTTACATCAAAAAAATCAAAGATGTTCACATTTCCTTACAAAGGTATATAGACAACATACGAAAACATGGTGCACCACAGGCTACATGTTTTAAATTCATTCTGGATGTTATAATGTACAAAATTCCAGCTTGTGACCATGAAATGACCATTCTCTCGAGTGACCCCTCGCTGTGCGGGAAGAGAAGACCAGCGGATAGATATGTCTGTGGTGTGGAGCGAGGGGGACTCCTTTAGCACACGCACACGGTAGCTTTTCTGTGCTGCTGAAGGAGGGCGGGGACGTTGGGCGTCGGTTTGTGGCCCTTCCTGCTGCGGCGCACCGACACCCGCTCGCTGATCCTACGCCGGGGCGTGGCGGGAGAGGGAGGGCCACGGCGGACTCTCTTTCCAGCCGGGCCAGAGCTCCGCGAGTCCTCCAGGGTCCGTTTGCAGCGGGGCGGGGCCACACTGTCGCCCAGCTGAGTGCTCAAACTACCGTCTACGAGGGGGTCAGAGAGGTCACACGAGCTGGTCCCAAAGAGGCCGTTCTGCCGCTCCAGGGCAGGGATCAGGTCGCACGCAGGGGAGGGCATCTCCAGGTCTGGAGTCTGCAGAGGAAACAACAGAGCCGGGTCAGGGAGCCCTCGTACCACTTAAAATACCTGCATTAATAAAACACACAAAACTGATCCAAGACTAGGACACACAGTATGAAATATCTGAAAATAGTAAGCATGTGTATTTTGCAAACGCGTTGAGTTATCTACCATTTTTATTTCTGTGAAGTTGGCGTAGTCAGGGCTGAAAAATCAGATGAGTTTTTAAATAGCTGAAGTAAACTGCAAAAATGCATTACAACCTCTGGGTATGGCACAAGCTGGGTCCAGAAAACTAATTTATATTTATTTATATAGCACTTTTCATTTTAACACAAAGTGTTTCACACATACAGGTAAAAGAAAACAAAATGAAAATAATAAAATTAAATAAATATTAATTTAAAAAATATATAAGATATCAGAGATTACAAACGATAATAAGATGGTCATAGGAAGGTCGGCCTAAATAACTATGTTGTAAGACATAATGTGGCTGTTTTTTTTGCTAGCTTGCTGAGATATAGATTGTAACTCTGAGACATAAAAAATCACCAATACCACTTCTACCACACCAACCAGCTATATATTTTTTAAAAATCATGTTAGTGCTTCCGATCTTAACAGTGTAAAAAATCCAATATGGATGCAAAAATCCTCAAATTAAAGCAGAAAGTCTTACTTTAACCTCATAGTCACTGTTCCATTTCAAATCTAATGTGCTGCAGTACAGAGCCAAAAAAACAAAAAATGTGTCACTGCCTTAACACTATTGGAGTGCACTGTATATGCATAAGGTCGTTTGCCAGGTTTCCACGGTGTCTGTGTTTCAATGTCATTGTGTCCCTCACTAAATGATAACACGGTAAATGGTAACATTTCATAAACTGTGGGCCCAACCCAGAACACAGTTCTGTGGACATTTTTTTGACATTTTTATTTTTAAGTGCAGTGTATAAATGTTCACAAGAGCAATTTTTGTAGTGAGCAAGCTCTCGACACACCACAATATTTATGCTGTTAGGTTATTTACAATGATTTCGGCATGCACATTTCTGATTATTATAATATGGCAAACATAGCATAGCACTTGGGACTAAAAGCTTTTCTGTGTAGAGAGAAGAGACAGCAAGCTCAGTCGCAACATGGTTTAGGAGGTTTTTACCGTTGTCCCCGCCAGAGCAAGGGTACCCAATCAATCCAAGACAAAGTGGGCTACAGTGCAGCTGGATTTCCAGCACTTTCTACAGGGGTTGGTTTCACACCAGCAACAGGTGGGGGGGGCCTCATTATTTGAAAATAATGGCAAGTTATCAATGGAAGTAAAAACCTGTGAGACATCAAGACTTCTGGGATTGAACACCTAGATCACAGAATTTCATGAACCCTCATCTAAAACGGGCTGCAAGAATCATACACAATGCACCCTGATCCAGAAAGTGGCACAATAGCAGGGCTGGCCTGCCATGTCCACCATTAAGGCTCTTTAAGTGCCCCTTCTTCCTAATCTGCCTTCTATTTTCACATCATCAAAATGGTGTCTGTGACCAAGGGAAAATTTTAGAGATCAAAGACAAACAACAACAAAAAAAATTCCCTCCTGTAGAGAAAGACTAACCCGTCTGCCTACTCCCTGCCACTCATCTCTCCCAAAAAACACCAGATAATAGCTGGCCTTTGAAAAGCACTGCAGGTGTGCAAACAAGACGAGGAGCTTTTCTTCACAACCCCTGTAACAATGGTGCCCACTGTAGCTGTGAATACAGAGACAAGGGCCCTCTCATCATTGCCCCCGGCCCCCACCCCGCCTAGGTAAATAAAATAAAAAAAACTGGCAGGGGCACTCTGCTACTCACAGTGCACTTCAGGTTCCTTTGTGTGGGTAACAAAGCCTGAATTTCAACGAGTAAGGGGAAAAAAGCTTAAAAAGTGCCAACATCCAAAACAGGCACTATCTGAAGGAGAACATGCTGACAGTAAACAGTGTACACATAGCCAGCTCTTTGCTGTATCTGGCTTGCAGAACTTGGGCAAATCTCCCACCCAGCATTTATGTTTTTCGGTTGTTTCTGGTCAATGAATATTGGGTCGCCGACTGTTATATTTCAGATGTGATGATGCAGCAGAGTAAACCAGTTGTGTGTTTGTGTGTGTGTGTGTGTGTGTGTGTGTGTGTGTGTGTGTGTGTGTGTGTGTGTGTGTGTGTGTGTGTGTGTGTGTGTGTGTGTGTGTGTTTGTGCGTGCGTGCGTGCAGTTACGTATTCTGGGCACACCTCAATGAGAGGGGTGCTGGAACGCGATCCACTGCCCATGACACACTGGGGCCCCTCGGCAAGGTTGAAGATCACTTCCTCATGGTGCAGGGGTATCGGTGGCCCTCCGGACTCCTGCAACGAGATGACGATGACGCTGGTGTTGTCTGCCCGGAGCATGCGTTGGCGCCATCGCAGGAGGGCGTGGGTCACCAGACGGCGGGCGCTGGACACGCCGAACGGCGCCTGGGGATCCAAGCACAAAGGACACAGCCTTGCAGTTTGTGTCTCAACTCTGCGCTTGTGGAATGTAAAGGGCTTTTTACACGGGGGACATTTATGGCAAAGTGTAGGCTAACGACATCGGACGCCATGCTGTCAAAATATTAAATTCAATCCTACCTGGTCTCATCGGGGGGGGGGGGGCGGGCGGGCGGGCGTGTGCACGATACGGGCACGGAGGCGACATTTTTTCGAGAACGAGCCCGCGTCGCTCTCCGCCTCCCCAGACCACCGTCCCGCCCCACTTCCCTGCTGGCCTCTCACTGAAAATGAATGGAGACCGAGCGACTGTCGCGTCCCGTGTATAAAGCCCTTTAGAAGGAAGCCGGGACCCCCGGCCCTGTCAGTGCCACTCACCAAGGCTTCGTCGTGATCCTGGCACATGGTCACCGCATCTTGCGGCGCCACCATGTTCCAGAGCCCGTCACTGCCCAGGATTATGTAACGGTGTCTTCTGGGGTCCAGCCTGACCACGCTGGTGTCAGGCTCCGGGGACACGACAAACTCCCCGCTGTAGAAGTCATAGCTCCACAGGTCACCTGTCCAGAAAGAGACAGTGGAGGGCGGGGCTCAACAGAGAGGAGGAGGCTGAAGGACAAGTGGCATCTCCAACGTGAGTTCAACTGGAAATCACATACAACTGAATTAGAATAGGGGTTCAAGTGGCTACTAAATTGGGAGAAAAATGGGAAAAAATCTGAAATAAATCTTTAAAAAAATAAAAAGTCAATCCCATTGAATGTATACTTCTGTCAAATGTACACAATTATTTCATGTTTAGGCTCTGCCTAAAGGTACATGTCTCACTTAAATTTCACCTTATTTTCTCCCTAGAATTATCTTCTTGTGTCAGAATTTTACTGAAGTATAAAAAAGGCAAATTTTGAACTTATTAGATCAGCTTTAGATGAAAGCCCCTTGTATAACAGCCACACAAAGTAGATCAATGAACACCATGAAATTTCAATTCTTTCTCCAAGAGGAAACATAGGGAATTCAAGAACTAATAATCACCACACGAGGGAGCCTTTCGCAGATACAGTATTTTAAAACGTACTGCTAAGAGAGCATAGAGTTCATATTAAACCACTGGATCCTCAACGCTGGTAAGGAAAGTGGGAAGAGTCAGTCATTTTGAGCCTTTAGTCATTCTTACCTAGTGCTCGAGCCACAGCAAGAAAAGGGATCTGGTCGATCACGGTGCTCCTCCTGACCGGGCCATTATGAGTCAGCCTTGGTCTCTTCCACACCACACGATTCACCCCCGATTTCTTCATCACTCTGGGGATAGTCAGTACAGGGTTAGAACAGGGGAGGCAGTCAGTCAGCAACATATATGCAGAGACACTAGATGTCAGTAATAAGCAATATCCAGTATTAGAATAGAATAGAATAACTTAAATTTTCCTGTGAGGGAACTTCAGTTGTAGCCACCAGAAACAACAAAAAAAGACATAGACGGTGGGGTAGACCCACAACACACAAACAAACATATCAAATAAAGACATTCAATAGAATCATTGAATTAATCAAACAAATTAAGTGAATTAAACTGAAGGTATGAGTCGAGTGGAATACAGCCAAACGTCATGATTAAAAATTGAGCATCAAAAGCAATAACAGCTTCCCATCCGCCCCCGTTGTTCAGAGAAGTCCAGTGTCATCAAGCAGTCCAACAGCTGTAGGAACAAAGCTGTCGTCATGTAACATTACACAAACTCCGCCTCCGTGCACACATATTTTCCTCCATACACAGTCTCTGTCCAGTCAAAGTCGAAACGGAGCACCGAACTGCCTCAGCCTCCCCAGTCGTCGCCTCACTCCTCCCCTGCATTCTTTTCTCCTTCCCTTCCCTGGTGGCCTTTTGAGGATTGCCTGCAGTCCTGGATCAGTCTTGATATCTTCAACTCCGGTGAAGAGCGATGGTAACTTTGTAGCTGCAGATCTAACGGACATTCCGAGTATATGTTGTGAATGTATCTCCATGGTGACGACCATAAACAAAATTATTCCGACTGGATATAGGAGTGCCCTGAAAAATCTCCAGCCCGCTTCTCTGTCCCACAACACACACAGAGCATGAAAAAAACAAAACCCATTCAAATTAACAAACACGAACACGAGAGACAGCTGGACTACATGTCACCATTACAGCACCACATGACAACATCCTGTACAGACAACCAGCCCATTGAAGGTTCACTTTTTAGAATAAAAAAAAATCTAAATTAAATGAATCACAATCTATTGACATACCACATTTAACAAAACATTTGTCACAATATATTTAACAGCATGGCCCAGCCTAAATCCCCCAAAAAAAGAAAGTCTAGAGGCAACAGTGGCAAGAAAAGGGGCTGCAGGATGTCTCCTCCTGTTAAGGCACTGCTCTAATACATGGATGGGATGGTATCAAATCCAGACCATGTCTGAGCCGACTGCGGCTAGCAGTCCCGCAAGGCGACACACAATTGGCTGTCGCCGAAGGATGGGCGTGTTTCACTAGGCTGGGATGACAGGACCTGATTGCACACTAGCAAACCACTGCTGGTCGATCGGGTGCCTGCGAGCCTGTGTGTTTGTACATATATGTACAGTAAAAACACTAGAATCAATAGGGCAATTGGCAAATGTCCGATGATTTAAGAGCCTGTGTACACCTGCTCACCTGCCACCCAGTCCCTCGATGCGATGCCTCTCCTTGGGAAGTTCAGGCTTGTGGTCTTGAGTGACCTCCACAGCCTGGACCAACTGCTCAAGGGGAGGGTCCCGCACCCCAAGCACCACTGCAGAGTCCCCAACGTGGGCCACGAACATGCAGTCCCCCCGGATCACCACCACGCTGGCCGTGGTGCCCGATGTGCTGGGGAGCCCCATGAAGGTCTTGGGCCACTCCGCTACAGGTGGAGGGAAGACAAGCTTCAGAGGGAACATACACTCGTGCCGCACACTATTGACTTAACACTGCGGTCGCTGGGACCGGGGATTTCCATTTACGTCCATTAGAGTACAATTACATTCATTCAACATCCTGTGCCTGTGCATCAGTGTGGCCGAGTCATACTTTAAAGGCACTAACGGGTCTCACAAGAGCCAAAGAGCACTGCAGTATCTAGGCTATGCCAGCTGAGATTCCTCAAAAGTGCAACACCTCATGTGTGGTCCAACATTTGCAAACGTGGCACAGTTTGATTAGCTAAAACAGACTCGACCAGAGAGCTAACGGTTCAGTTCCCAGATGGTAGAATGCCATTGAGCCTTTAAGAAATCCACTTAACATAAAATGCTTCAGTAAGTATCCAGCTGGATTGTGTATAATGTGAGTGATGTAAGCCACCTGGTTAAGGGCAAGTGAAAAGCAAGCAAACAATAAGCCCCCTTTTCCTTACCAAATGAATCACCAGAGTACTGTACAACATCTGAAAGCAATTGGTATGTCCAAACACGGGGTCCAAACATTCAGGATCTTCCACCACGGATTCTTTACATTTACAGATACTCAGCTACTACAGCTAACTGCCAATATAAAGGAAATAGCAACCATCCCTCCCTCTGAAGTTCTCAGTGGACTCTCCTTGAAGAAAATGCCTGGACTAATTTAGAGTCCTCGTCTATTTAGTCTTGCATCTCGAACCAATGTACAGTCACCATCACATCACAGCCAAGGTGTATGTGCGTTCATCAACAGTTGCTCCGAGGTGATGTCTTTTCCCTCAGACTTCCGCGCCAATATCACCTTAGCCACTGTCCCTCATGAAACATCAGAAAGTTTAGCAGTCTTCGTGAATGAAGGCCCAGTCGAACGTGCCCCAACAACTACCCCTCTTTCAAAGTCACTGAGACTCCTGACAGTTCAAAGTCCTCATCCAGCCATGGTAGCCAAAATAATGGACAACTGGGCCCAACATTTTCATACACAACCGTCAGCATGCTGGGATGCTAATTGCATAATTGCACCCTTAAGGAAAGTGCTTAAATTGAAATGCTACATATTTATCTACATAATAGTGTACATAGCATGTGTTTGTGTATGCATTTTTTATATACAGACATAAAGGCACACTAGCAAAACAAATAAATAACATAATGTAATATTATCCGTTCAGCTCCTACACAATATTAGCTGTCAAATAATTTACATTAATCCTAAAAGAATAAGCAAAATACACATACAGTAAAAATGACTGGACTTTTTGTTTTGTGTTATTTAATGTCTGGGTAATTGGGGTCAGGGGATGCCGATCGAAATTACACTGGTACAATATATCCAATGTATCACCATGGGTGTTAATACCGTGAAAAATTCATAAAACGACTCTACACCATTCAGGGATGCCATGCCACAGGTGAGATATTCAGAGGAATGGAGTGACGTAGGAAATCAATGAGTGAATAAACGTTACCAAATGTCAAAAACAACTAAACCAACTGTAGGGATCTGACGTGCAGTGTCACTCGGTCCGTACACTGCGATTCACGTTTCATTTTCGTTATCTTACGGTTTCTGGATTCAGTTCAGCACCAAGGAGCATTATTTACGTCACGTTTTGCGTAGCCTCGACACTGCGGAGTCTCTGATGCAACGCCCTAACTACGCGCTGATTGGATGAATATTTTGGTAATCACAATAGACCCACTTAATTGGTTCAGGCAGTTGTCCGTCAATTTAACCCGTTCAGGAAGACACTGAATTTGTTTTGATATTGTAGCAAAAGCCAAAACCGGATGCCGTAAAAATGCACAAATTATTATTTGAATGACATTGTCAACCGGTTAAAACTGTCCTTTATCATGCATACATATTTTGTTTAATTTTACTGTTGCCATTGTGAGCCATTGTAGAAATGTCAAGCGTGATACCGCAGGAATAGAGTGCATAGCCTAACGTTACAAGCAGAACTGCCAGCTTTGGGGGATGAGAAAGATCAGGGGCATATAAAAGATCAGCAATAAGCGACAAAGATATTCTATTTGGCAAAATATTGCATATTACACGTTTTCCTGTTTTACAATAGCAAATACAGGTGAGAATATGCGTGTGTAGGCCATTTACAAATACAAATAGTTTACTAAAAAAACTAGGCTATGTCACTCCCACAGTTCTGCAAACTCACTTACGCAGCTTTTTCCACATTGCATGGTGGCAAGCAACGAATCCTTTGCGGATTGCTGCGCATACTTCTTCGTAATCCTTGGACCAAAATCCCCGTTGTTTCTTAATGAACTCCCACAGGTGATCCCGAGCGAAAAGCGCCGCTTCTCGGCCCCCGTGGCCATCAAACACGGCGAAGAAAGCCACAGACCTCCGAGATCGAGTCTTAGTCGTTTGCTCTCTATCCAGAACGGGTTCTGCTGAAACTATGCAACTACTTTTGTGTTCGTCGTTTTGCGTCCATGAAATAGTGGCGGGCAAAGGACAACCAGTAACACTCCCTGGAGTCCGGTCTTGAAGCCTGTTTTCTGGCGTATAGTTGGCATAGTCACAGACTTTTGTCTCTGCGGTTCCGACCGGATCAAGCTCATCGTCACTGGGCTCTTGCTCCACTACAACCTCGGTTACATCTTCCATATATTTCCTACCTCCCTGGTCTGAGAATACACTCACTCGTACCGATAATTTGTTTTCCATGGCTATGGGAGCCCCTACTGTTAACGATAATATGTAGTTGCAAAAACTAGTATTCGTACTTTATTTTGGTAAGTTTTGCCAGCTAAAATGTGTACCTCTCCCGTTTCGTCTTTTGTTTATTTTCTACGCTTTCCAAGCGTGCCCAGGAACGTCGTGACGTCAGAGCTATAGCAACTGGGAAGAGCTGCGCCGTGTTTTGTAAGGGGGTTGGCCCACTATATAGTTCTGTGGGTTGGCCATATTATTTTTTGGTCGATGAACGCCACAGGGAAAGGTGCGTGGCATACAGTTTTGGGCACGTTTTATGGATCGTGGTTGGATATCATTGCTGTGGTCTTCTTGACCCCATGCCATGGTCTGTTATAATCAGGGCACCAGGGATTGAAATTCTCCTTGAAGCTCGCAAACTCCAGTGGTCACCGGAGGTATTGCAGCCTTTGGTGCCAAAAAGCAAATTTCCCCATTGAAGTCCATTAAAAACGATGAAATTACCAAGGCCAAACTATACTATTTTGGACAGTTCTTTTAAATTTTAACATTTCTTCACACCGAACTAATTACTCTCCAGTGACTGATATTTTTCTGCGCCCCACAGACGAATTTATAAGATTTCTTACCTATTGGGTCTGTATGTTTAGGTACCCAGTGCGCATGCTCCTCTGGTTCCAAACGCCACGTTAAGTACCCAGTGCGCATGCTCTGGTTCCAAAAAGCCCCATAGTCTAACATGGTGCCTCCATGAATTGGCTTAATGCGCTAATGAGCCGCTCCCATAGGAATCCATGGAACTGGTAAGCGGAAGCTGTCTCAAGTTCTTCTTATATATCTCAATGGTTATAATAGTCCCTCAGAAAGATCACAATGTTTGAACTGTTCAAAGTGTTTTCCTTATGTGGATAAGGAGAACTTTCTGAATATACAAACCACTGCCAAAAATAACATTTTGAGTCTGATAAATGTTGGAGACAAGCGTTCACATGTAAAGACAATACATTTTTAGACTAGTAATTAATTTAATCATTAAGGGGTTACTGAAAAATTGGTACTTTTCCATGCATATTGTCAGTGGTTTGTATATTCAGAAAGTTCTCCTTGTCCACATTAGGAAAACACTTTGAACAGTCCAACCATTGTCATCTTTCTGAGGGACTAGTCTACCACTTCCCCAGTACTGATGATGCCACACCAACTGTAAGAAAAGGGAGAGGAAGAGGCCCCATCATGCTTCACTCCCACACAAAGGTGGATTATACTATATGGTCATCTGGTCACTCATCTGGTCAGGAACCATGTTATGTCTTGATTCCACAGAGGATGTGAACCTAATAGAGAAAGGATCCATGCCCCACAGGAGGACAACACAGAAAATTAATTCTACATTACTATTATTCAGTCTGCCTCGCAGGCTGTGGGTTTCACTCTTTTTTCAAAAGGTCTTTCCCTAGATAAAATATATAGTGTTTGGCACCCCTCTAAAATTTGTGAGGAAGCATGCACTTCAGCTGCTCCATTTCTCAGGTACCTGTGTGTGTGTGTGTGTGTGTGTGTGTGTGTGTGTGTGTGTGTGTGTGTGTGTGTGTGTGTGTGTGTGTGTGTGTGTGTGTGTGTGTGTGTGTGTGTGTGTGTGTGTGTGTGTGTGTGTGTGTGTGTGTGTGTGTGTGTTATATATGCATACACACAGGTGCTGGAGCAGCTGAACCAGCATTTGATTCAAGGTTGAACTGTCAGTTATTACTAAAATATGTTTTACATTTTATTTGATGAATGTTTACAAGATGTAATCAAAAATTGATAGTATTATTATTATTATTATTATTTGGGACATTCAGATTCAGATTTCCATCTTCTTCGATATATTACATCACCCTAGCAACCAGCTACTACACCCAAATTTCTATATGTATTTCCTTCTTAAAGCTAGGCTTGTAATGGGGCGTGACGTGTGAGTTAGGAGGAGCCAAACGCAGCAAGGGGATTCTTTAAGCCCTAGGGCCACTAAGGTGGGAAACCCCGCAGATAAGGGAGGAGACAAGACAAGGAACACACCACAGCCTACAGACCGGCTCACTGTTACATACCAAAGAGTAGAAGCACAAACGCCTGGTTTCACAACAAGAAAACCCAACAAGGCGAAAGGGAACAAAGAACTGCTACCCCATACTTCTACAAGCTAAGTAACTAAAAAGCAAGCCGGAAATAACAAACGCCCTGTCTCGATAACGAGACGCATAAGAACAGGCTAGTAGCACAATGGCACAAACAAAACACACAGCAAACAAACACAGGAAACTAATACTTATTGGTATAGGAGGAGGCAAAGGAACAGAGATAACGTTCCGTGGCTACTTCCATAAGCTAGCCGTCACATGCAGAACATAAAGGGGTGAACGCCCGATCTCCCCGGGGGGAAGAAACATTTTACAGGCGAGCCGACGGAGCACCGCAGTCCCATAACTTTACTAGCAGAATGACTAAGCTTAATAGAAAACCACGCCCTAGCCTCTCAGTAAGGGGAAATGTAACGAGGTGAAGGAACCGATAATTAATGTTCCAAGGCTTATATGGAGGCTCGCAGTCACACGCAAACATGTCCACAACATCGCCCGGTCTCCCTATGGGAAGACATGTACCGAAGGGCGAACAGAACAACAGTTCCGAACAGAATCGCCCAAAACTCCATATACGGAGAAAAGCACAAAAAAAGACGAAATAGAGCAGAGGTCCACGGTCCCATACTTCTACGAGATAAGTAACTACAGAGCCAGCAAGAAATAAGCCCTGTCTCAGCAATGAGACGTAAAAATAAGCGAGTAGCCCAAATGGTACGAATAACTCACAGCCAACAAAACACCACAGTACAAAACAATAAACAAACAATCTCGAAGCCCTGAACAAAGGAAACGGTAGGCTTATATATCTCTCAACGTGACCACGCACAGGTGTGGATGCTAACAGCAGCTCCGCAATCTAAGCAGGGCGGAGCAAGCATCCACCAAAAGAGCAGCGCCCTCGCGTGGCCACCAAAGAGAATGACCGCATAGGCAAAAAGGGTTAAAAACCATGACAAGGCTCAACAAATTTGGTCAGTACATTCACCTAGTTGGGAATTAAGTTGCTTTTTATGTTAATACTCCTCATATTTTTGAAGTTATTTAATTAGAATGTTCATAAAATTCAAAAGTTCTGAACATTCTAATGCTTGCTGTTGATGATAATAATAATATACAAACCCCAATTTCAAAAAAGTTGGGACAGTATGTAAAATGCACATAAAAGCAGAAAGCAGTGATTTGTAAATTCTCTTTTACATATATTGAAAACAGTACAAAGAAAAGATATTTAATGTTGTTAACATCATGTCGGAACCACTTTCCATCTCTAAAGGCGTGCCTCAAGGCTCCATCTTAGGCCCAATCTTGTTCTTCATCTATATTAACAATGTAGCCAAGGCCGTTGGTAACTCTCGGATACATCTGTATGCTGATGATACTATCATATATTCAGTTGGCCCTTCACTCCACTCTGCTGCGTCCACTCTTCAGCAGTCTTTCCTCAACCTCCATCTGCTTCTCAACTCCAAAAAGACCAAAGGTATGCTGTTTGACTGAAAAAATCTCAACATCACCAGCCTCCCCAAGATTTCCAATGCTGATGGCTGTGCACTGGAGTTTGTCAGCTCCTATAAATATCTTGGCCTCTGGTTGGACTCATCGCTCTCATTTAACACACACATCAATAACCTTCTGGCTAAAGTCAAAGCTAGACTTGGTTTCCTTGGTTTCATTCGAAGTGACTGGGTATAAAATTATATCAAAAGACTCTTGATATCTTATTTTCTGGTACTGTTACAAGCGATATTATAACCTCTCTGCATTTGAATGGATCATATGGGAATTTGGGGATGAGACTAGATTAAACTGTAAATTACACGGAAATAGTATGAAACCCATGGTTGCCTAAATGGCTGTAAGTCATCAAGGGTCTGAGGTATCAAACAAGCCTCAATCCATCACTCTGCTACCAGATATGCAGTAGATATGGATGGATCACTTGAAGGGTTGTTTCTCCTGACTTATTTTTCCATAGAGTTCAATAGGAAAATGAGTCAGGAGAAACAACCCTTAAAGTGATCCATCCATATCTACTGTGTATCTGGCAGCAGAGTGATGGTTTGAGGCTTGTTTGATATCTCAGATCCTTGATGACTTACAGCCAAATTTTAGCCAACCATGGGTTCCATACTATTCCTGTGTAATTTACAGCTTAATCTAGTCCCACCCCCAATTCCCATAGAGATCCATTCAAATGCACACTTCAAATGCACACATTAGTTAATATCAGTTATTGGTATCAGTATTGTGTTAGTCAATACAATGTCATGCCTGTATTAGTCTGTTAACTAAAATTCTGATTCTGTTCAACTCCATTTGATTAGTCCAGTTAAATGCAATGCTCTGCTCATATCAGTCCATTTCAGTTAAATTAAAACAGTTCTCCACTCCTTACTCATATTATTCAGTTTAATTTCATATTAAACTTTCAATCATGGTTAATATCAGCTCAAATTAATACAATGCCTTTGTTTGGGTATAGGTTCTATTCATATTAATTTCAGCTTGGTCGTGCTAAAAATATCAGCTAAGTGAAATAATTCTGTTGAACTCCATTTCAATGAATACAGCTAAATTCAATTATCTGTTCTATTTGATTTGTTAGTTTGAATTCATACACTTAATCATGTTAGGTAATATCATCTTGTGAAATTGTGTTTGTTAGTTTGTATTATGTTCTTATGGTTTTTATTTATTTCCTGATTATGTATTTATTGTTGGTCGCACTGTTCCGTGTTTGCTTTGTCATCACTCCCCTGTCTTCGTCTCACTATTTGGTAGTCTTTGGTGATTTCGGTTTTTCTCTGTATTTCCTCTGTCATGCGCTTCCTTCATTACTAATTACTTCATTGTAAATAATACTAATTAACTAACAACTACTAACATCTTAGAATTAGGGTCTACTAATTTACTAATGACTAACTTGTATATAATACTAATCTATTAATCTACTAACGCCATAGAATCAGGGTTTTCTACTAATCTACTAACTTACTAACTTCATCTTCTTTCCTCGCTGCAGCTGTCTCTCTTTCTGCCTGTTCTATCACTAATTATCTTTCTTTGGTTCCTCTATTAACTACAGCTGACTCTCATTCCCGCTTTCCTATTCCTTGTATGCCAGGGGTGTCAAGATCCGGTCCTGGAGGGCCGCAGTGTCTGCTGGTTTTTGGTGCGTTTAAGCACAAGTGATTAATTTAAGTCACTAATTGGCTAAGAAGTCCACACACCTTGTTCTCAATGCTTTAACTGGGTGCTGATTGAAAGGAAACCACAAATACCTGTAGACCTGCGGCCCTCCAGGACTGGAGTTTGACACCCCTGTTGTATGCACTTGTCTTATTGGAGTCCATATCATGTTATCTCTATGTATTTGGTTCCGGTCCAGTCCGTGTCTTACGTTCTCCCTTGTTATTGTATTATCAGCTTCCCTTATCGTTTCATTGTGCTCACCTGTGAGCAATTTCCCTTCCCTGCCTCTGCACACCTGTTCCCCATTTTGTCTGTCTTCCTCTGTGTATATATACCCTGTTTTCTCAGTCTTTCTTTGTGAGTTCCTCACCATTGGTTTGTGTTATATGGGTTTTTTTTTTGGTTTTTTTTAAATTTATTTTTTATTATTATTATTATTATTATTTTTTTCCCTTTTCTTCTGAGTACCTTCCGAGTTGTCTTTGTTTCCTGAGTATCTGTTTGAGTTTGTTTTCTCTCGTCCTTCTCCTGTTATTTTATTTTTGTATTTTGTCTTTGTTTTGTTTTCTCTTTGTTCCCTTTTATTCCTCCCTGGTTTTGACTCCTGCCTGTGTTCTCGCGACCCTGATTGTGGATTCTGTTTTTGTGCCTCTGCTGTGCCTTCCTGGTTCCGACCCCTGCCTGTTCTTTGCCTACTCTTTGCCTACTCTTTGGACTGTTTTTGTACCGTTGCCTGTCTCCCCGGTTTTTGACCCTGCCTGTTGCACTATGGATTGCTGCCTTGTCCCTTTATTAAACTTAGGTTTTTTTTGTACTTCCTGCCTGCTACTGGGTCTTGTTTCCACCAACCTTTACACTTGGTTTAAAATAATTGTATATCATCATGGTTAAATACAATTATATGCTCATATCCATCTGTTCAATATATTTGATTAGTTTCTGATTAACATATTAGATTTGTTCTATTTTTGTTTGTTTATAATAAACAGATTCTTAAAGAATGTTAATGTTTATTGAAATTGCTAAAGTACTGGCATGGTTTTTTAAAATTTATCTGGATCATTTTAAATGATGCTGAGAAATTCTGTTCTGCTACATTTTAATTCATACAGTTCCATTCAGATTTTTGTTCATATAGCCTGTTTCATACTCAACATACTCATATTAGTACATGCCATTAACAATGTCTGTTGTGTAATGTCTAATTTCTATTCCCAAAACATAGGCTGCATTCGATCCAATTTAACACGCTCCCTTGCCTTGCTGTCTTCCCTTGAGGGAGCTATCTTGTGATGCAATTTGCTACGTGCAGCAAGCAAACTTAAAAGGTGCTCCTGCAAGGGAGGCTCGATGAGAAACAAACAAAAACAGAACCGAACCGCCCTCGCAACATTTCGGAAGTGCAACACCAGAGTTGAAGGGTGCGTCCCAATACTTGAAAAATGCACCCTCCCTTCTGCCACTACCACCTCCTCTACTCCGTGCCCTGGAAACGGATCTTTGTGTTTTAATCTAATGTCGCTGATTACATCTTAATGGTTACATATTAATGTCTCAACGCAAACCGCAATGTTAAGTACATTGTATACTGTACATGCAAATACTTGTACTCTAAACGTTCAGACAGTTTTGCATACTTCCGGGTAGGAGAGGGAGTGGAGGAAGGGATGTGGGGAGTGAAGAATATTGGGATGCACCCAAAATGTGACCCCCACATAGTTCTGTGGTTCGCCCACTTTTTCCATGTGGAGCATTGCATTCTTGCTGGAAGCTTGCATTTTATACCCTTGGCGGAAGGGAGGATAAAGGAAGGGCTGCATCCCAATATGCAAAACTGCCTGAACGTTTTGAGTACAAGTATTTGCATGCACAGTATCCAATGTACATGACATTGTGGTTTGCGTCGAGACAATATGTAAGCATTAATACGTAATTAAGATGTAATCAGCAACATTAGATTAAAAGACAAAGATCCGTTTCTGGGGCACGGAGGAGTGGTAGTGGAGGAGGAAAGGTGGCATTTTTCGACTATTGGAACACACCCAGGGAGTGAGGGAATATAATTACTTAATTTCTTAAATTGGATCCGAATCATACTTGGTGTGGCTGCCATATTTCATCCTGGCATTTTGGAGATTCCCCCCTTGAAGCAAGAGAAGGGAACGACAGGAAGAAAGGATACATTTCGGATCCAAATGCAGCCATAATGTTTTCTGCTTTGCTTTTTCAAGTCAACTTGAAGTTTGTCTTCAAACTTACTTTTATCTAGAATCAGATTCTCTTTATTGTAGTTTTGTTACTGGTTTAGTATAGTTTCAAGATTTTAACTTAACGTAATCATTAACTATAATTGTAGGCCTACTGAATTAAGTCAATGAGCAATCTGGTTCAAAGGTGACCAATATTCCAGGTTTAGAACCATAGACATGCATGTTCAGAACATAGAGGGTTCAGAACCAGAACCGGCGAACAACGTCCCCCGCAACAACAGAGAGCGTAACGTAATTACGTCACCTGGCAGCGATGATATAGAGGGGGGGGGAACAGGGGGGGTGAAGAGGATCGGATCCATTGGGCTGTGGAAGAAATGTGAAATGACCGTCAACGGCGTATTCGTATTTCAATCTAAACATATTTCTCGGTTTGCCCCTGTGTCGTAACCGGGAGGTAACTATATGAAGAGAAAAGACAGCGATTTTAACTTGGCGACGTAGCTAGCCAGCTACGCGAGGAGAGAAAGGAGGGGGCTGGTGCAAGCTAATGTTAGCTAGCTAGCTGGCTAGCTAGATCAGAAAAGGAAAACAATATGGCCGCAGTAGAGCTCGAATGGATCCCAGAGACACTGTATAACACCGCTATTTCTGCCGTGGTGGACAACTACAGCCGATCGCGAAGGGATATCCGCTCCCTTCCAGAAAATATACAGTTTGATGTGTACTACAAGGTAAGAACAAGAGAATAAATGTGAGTAGCTGCAGGCCCTACCCAATTAGCTAACTACCCAGCTAGCTAACTACGTGACAGACTGTAGTGTTAGGCTAGCAGTTGACGTTAACTTTCATGCTAGCTAGGTAGCTTACGTTAGCAGCTGGTTTGGTCCCCTGGGCCTCGTCTTTTCTTGCAGGTTAATGTTACATTTAGTATGTTTTACTTAAACAACAGGACTAGAATATGCTAAAATATCATTTCCTTATTTGTCAGGTACTGTATAATGTTCATGTTTATGGTTACAAACACTTACTAGGTTGATGTCACATACGGTAACTAGCTAACGTTAACGTTAGCTAATACTGCCTAGCCAGTGAGCTAAATGAAGTTACCTGTCCACAGCTTATATTGGCAAGATAGCTACAAAGCGGGGTAATAGGCTACATCTTCATTTAACGTTAACTGATGTTACATGAACGACTACATGTAACGTTAGCTAACGTCACCCTGTATAGCTAACGTTAGGGCGGAACTGGACTTGTAATCGAAAGGTTGTAGGTTCGATTCCCAGGTAGGACTGCCGTTGTACCATTGAGCAAGGTACTTAACCTGACTTGTAGCTTTGTTTCAGTATATACCTGACTTGTTTCAGTATTCACTAGCTGTATAAATGTAATAAGATGTAATAAGGAGTTGTGTAAGTCGCTCTGGATAAGAGCGTCTGCTAAATGCCTGTAATGAAATGTAATGTTAGATGTCTGTCACTAGCGATAAGTAACGTTAGCTAAATTCACATCAAATTAATTGTATCCAGGTAACGATCTCTACTTAGCTATAACGTAGAAGCAAATTCTTACATGGGTGATAGTCTACGGGTCTTCGTCAGTCAAACGCAATTTGAAATGTCAACCAGTAGCATTGTGTATAACACGAATAACACTGGTATGAAATGTATTGGACAAAAGCAATGGCTAGAGGTAAATGGAGTGTGCCTTGTGTACGATGACTATAGGGCCACTATGTGTGGGGGTAGCCAAGACAAACGGATGTAAACAAAGCCGCCCAAACACATTCAGCCTATTGTCAGATTGCGATCTTCACAAATTTGGCTCGCACACTAGTTTGCTGTCTAATGGAATACAGCTGTCAAACAAGTTCAATATATTACTCCCGTAGAGACATGGATTGTTTTTCTTTCCCAACTGCTGCAATTGAATGATCCAATGACAATATGCTTGTTTCACATTTTATTTCTACTTCCCATGAAACATGTGCGGTCGTTTGTATATTTTTCCTCGTTTAGTGTTTACATGTACGTAATAACCATGTTGTATGTAATTTGAGTGACCAGGTTGCATATTTGGCCCTCCCCCTTAACAGAAATAAGAAAGATATCGCTTATATCTATCATTTAATCGATTGTATGCCAGAAGATCAATGTTTTTTATTTATGCCTAATTGAATTAATTAGTCATTGAAAAATATGTCTCCGGGAAACTTGTACTACACACTACAAGCAGAGTAAAGGCAGTGTAAACATTTCTACTGTTGCCACAGATTTCATTGGCCGGATAGTAGCCTTATTCACAAGCACATAATTAGCTTGTCATTTGGTGTGCTTGGGCATGTAACTCATCACAACTCATCTTGGTGGAACAGGCTGGAATTTGGGTCTTCGATTGCACATTAAAGGCCACCTTTAGGAAAAAATGGTAGTGTCAAATATGTCTGATTTTTATATTTTTTATATATATATATATACATGTGTTCCGTGCAAACTGGCCACAAATTTATTTTGGAGAGCGTAACTAATTAATGAAGCCCAAGCTTTGCACTTGCTTGTGCCAGAGAGCAGCTGATTTTCTCAGTTTCCAAATACGTGATGGGTTGGCTAGTTTCCCCATCATCACTGGAAAACTAATAGCTGCCTGTGAAGCAGAGCTGTGCCGCTCATCTCTATCAAAGCTGCCGATCGCCCCAGTCATTAACTGGCATTCCGCTGGGAGAGCTTAAATCCCGAATCGGAATAATTGACAGAGTGCATTTCTGTCGGTGTGAGAACTCTGAAGGAAAACTGCCCAATGACAAAAACCTGTCTCTGCATAAAAATGAAGCCTCTGTCCCAAAATCACATCTCTTTTTGAGGCGTTGGGTTTTTTTTCCCTCAGCATTTGGGAAGTAAGGCAAATTTAGCAGTGAAACTAAGCATGTGATCAGTTCTGATTAAAGTCAAGTGCTAATTTAGAATAGCATAAAACCCTCACTGTAACCAATGCCATTCCCTCATTCTGTGGCTGGGAGAACGATTAGTTTATCACGCCATGTCTCTCTCTCTCCCTCCCACCACCCCCACCCCCACCCCACCCTTGTTCCGCAGCTGTACCAGCAGGGTCGGCTGTGCCAGCTCGGAGGGGAGTTCTGCGAGCTGGAGGTCTTTGCGAAAGTCCTGCGTGCGTCTGACAAAAGGTACCCAACGCTGCGGCTACGAGCTGACCTTTCACACGTATTCTGGAATGCAAAATAAAAGATGTGGGAAAGAGAAGTCGCACCCTCGTGGCCATTGCATTCGCATTGGTGTGCATCCTGAGCAAAGGCTGCGGCCTTCATATTACCCCACAGAAAGGGCCGTTACACTGTCTTCCCCTGTGGAATGCGCTTGTCCTTCATCCCGCGGCTTTGGTCCAGATCGCGCTTACTTGGACATAGCGGGTTTCTTCATTTCATAACTTTTGCGTTTTGCAATATTTTTCCAAAGTCTTTGTCAATTGAATGCTGTTAAGGAAGAAGGCTAGGCTTATTGCGTGCTGAATTAGCGTATTGTGCATCACCTTTATTTTGTATGGAAATGGGTGAGCTGCAGCCTTAAGAGAGAAATATTTGAATGTGCATTTTATAAATGTAAAAGAAATTGCGTGCATTTTAACAAGTACATATTGAGGAATCTCACAATGGTGTGTGTGAGCGATGACTTAATGCTGTGTGTGCGTGTGTGCGCGCAGACACCTCCTGCACCACTGTTTCCAGGCCCTCATGGATCACGGCGTGAAAGTGGCGTCTGTCCTGGCCAGCTCCTTCAGCCGCCGCTGCTCCTACATCGCCGAGTCGGACGCGCACGTCAAGGAGAAGGCCATTCAGTTCGGCTTCGTTTTAGGTGGGCGCCGCTCTCAGCTGCTGGCCAATCCCCTTCTCTGCGCTGGCCTCGCGGAGCTCGTGTCGTGTAGTTTGGCCTCGTGTGCGATAAAGCGTTCATTTTGAGGCACCGCGCATTGCGGGTATAGCACTGTACGCCTCCGGGCCGATGCCGTACATGGCGGCTTGCAGGTTGCGGTAACGGCCCCTCTGTCTTTTACCAGGCGGCTTCCTGTCAGACGCAGGCTGGTATGGAGACGCAGAGAAAGTGTTCCTGTCCTGTCTGCAGCTGTGCATGCTGCACGATGAAGTCCTGCACTGGTACCGGGCCGTGGAGTGCTGTGTGAGGTGAGCAGCCATCGCTCGACTTCCTGCCTCCACAAAACAAGAGGTGTCAGGATGTTGGCCCTTCCTAAGTCTTATTGTCAACCAGCTAATTTGTAGTTCACGCAGTTATTTCTGTGTAGTTTACCCCCAGACGTTACAGAACCTTGAGCCAGTTTTCACATTCAACTGTTTGGGAAACTTGTAATGATTTGTTTTAATTTTTCACCGCTCATGTATTACTGCTCATTCTCGGCCTCTTAGGTTGCTTCATGTCCGCAACGGCAACTGTAAATACCACCTGGGGGAGGAGACCTTCAAGCTGGCTCAGTCTTACATGGACAAGCTGGCCAAACATGGCCACCAGGCCAACAAAGCGGCGCTCTATGGGGAGCTGTGCGCCCTGCTCTTCGCTAAGAGCCACTACGATGAGGTAGGCGTCAGCCGGGAGATCCAGGAACCTACCGCGTGCCCCTTTGGAGACGGCCGCGTAGAATGAGATGAGCTCCCCCCCCCCCCCCCCCCCCCCCCCGTGTGCATCTCAAAAGCCTCTTGTCATGTTTTCCAGGCATACAGATGGTGTATAGAGGCCATGAGGGAGATCACTGTGGGCTTGCCCGTCAAGGTGGTTGTTGACGTTCTGAGACAGGCCTCGAAGGTAAGGCTTGTCGCCGTTCACCTCGCGCAGAACTTTGAATGCACTGAAGTGGCCTTGGGGAATCTCATCCCTGCACTTGCATGGAAATATTTCCTTTTATCCCGGTTACCTGATACTCCGCACACAATTTGTATCTGTACTGGAGTCAGAACAAACGCATTGTAAACATTCAGAATGGCTAATGGGTATATGCGCAAAACTGACACAAAGTCTGCAGGGCTCCGGCCTAACTCGAGTCCATTCTGTTTTGTATACCGTGGTGTCTGGCGGTATTGGGATCCATGCCCGAGCCATTTTCTTTTAGTATTTTCATTATCTTCAGCTGTGTGCACTGTTATTGCTCATTTTAAACAGAAAATAAAACGTAAGTCTCCCGGGCATGTGACTGTTTACATTAAACGGGAAGGAAATGTCTCTGAGTATATTTGAAATGGAATAAAATGATTTTTAATAAACATTGAAAAATGTAGAACATCTAAATACCATTGCTTAGTGAAATGGTATTGAAGGTCTTATTGCTAATAACTATTAGTAAAAAAAAGCCTGTACTTCCATTAGAGACTATTGACTCCTCCACATATTGCAAGTAATAGGAAAGGTAGGTTATTCTGACATGCCACCTTCACATTAACCAGACTGTAAAAATAATGTGGGCTGTGATCAATGAGCAGTCTGAACTGGTGCTCTCCCAATGTTAAGACCGCACTGAGGGCCTAAATAAGAAGCTGTCCAATTATGTTAATCCAGCCCCACCTTTAATGAGGCTGGTGTGAGCTTATGCACAGTACCCTGCTTGATGTATGTGTTCTGGCAGGCCTGTGTGGTGAAACGGGAGTTCCGTAAAGCCGAGCAGCTGATAAAACACGCGGTATTTCTGGCTCGGTAAGTTTTAACCTCGTCGCTTTAAATGGGGTGCAGTACGATTGTTTCCCGTTCGTGTCCCTAATTGCACCCTTTGGGGTTTTTGCAGGGAGCATTTTGGACACAAGCACCCCAAGTACTCCGATACACTTCTAGATTATGGGTTCTACCTGCTAAATGTAGATAACATCTGCCAATCCTTCGCTATTTACCAGGTGAGTCCCATTTGCTTGATTCTGCGCTGGTCAAGGTTTAGATGTATTTGTTGTCGTTGAGTAGCGGGTTGTTCATAAATGATTTGTCTATTGTGCGACCAGTTTAATTTTATTTACAATTGTATAGTTTTAAGGTTATTGTGCATATTTATCTATGGTCAGGTACCTCAAAAATATGAGTTGAGCACTGAAAATATGCCCCCACCCCCTGTATTAAGCTGTAATCCTTAATCGTTTCAATTATTCAAATGCGATGACGCGTTCCCGTTCCCGCCAATTATTCAAATGCGATGACACGCACGCAAAAACTTGCATGTCGAATGCAGAAGAGCAAGCACCTAAAATCCAAATAAGAATGGTCTTCTTTCTCCGAAATACGCTACCGCTCGATTATATTCTCAGGAAATTAAACGGTTGATGTGCTCCGAGTGCTACACCCCCAAAGCACACCGTGCCGTTTGTTTGGGCGTGTAGCTTCTTTTCGAATGGAACTCTGGTATTTGGAGTGGTGAAAACAAACAGTTGTAACCACCAGTCTCCACAGATGTCGCCAAGTCCACCCAAATTGTGACCACTTATATTATCATTTACTGCAGGAATATAATGACATTTGTATTCCAGTCACAATCGTACTCTCAGAGATTTTAGCACTGGTAGTAACATTGCTACTGGATCCTGCAATAGTTCAAAGGCTTGTTTTTGTTCAAAAACCTTACAAAATCTTGACGCGATAACATCACAAAAGAAATTACAGTAGCAGTGGCCGGATAAATGTAAGCACATTTTAGTGTATATTGGATCACGCAAGTATTTCATTAAAATTTGTATTTTCTTGCAGAAAAAACTATTTTAATGGTTCGAGGAAACATTTTATATTGGGTTTGAATGTATTTTTTGCTGAGTCGCGAGGCAACTTACAATGGAGATGCCTTTTGCATGTTTATATTTGAATCTTCAGATGTTTTTTTGTTATCGGCCCAAGAGTGGAGAAATGCCATGATGTGGATTGGGTCTTAATCATCTTGTCACCCCTAATGTTGAGCCGTCGATAATGTGTGTGTTGTCACTCGATTTTAGACGGCTCTGGATATTCGGCAGTCAGTATTTGGAGGGAAGAACATCCACGTAGCTACAGCTCACGAAGATCTTGCGTACTCGTCTTATGTCCACCAGTACAGCTCTGGTAAATTTGACAATGCACTGTAAGTATCCTTTTTTTTTAACCAAGGTATTTGGTTTAACGGAGTCTGTTAATTAGATTCATACACACAAAGGTGGAGGATACATTTCTAGCTTTCTTGTTTGGTGAAACCCTCACTCAGTGCAGTTCTTGTTTTCTGGGAAATGTTTTGTTTCCATCTGAGAATGTGTGGTAACGCTCTCTCTCCCTCGGGGCTGCTCTGGGACTGCTCACAGATTCCACGCAGAACGTGCCATAGACATCATCACTCACATTCTACCCGAGGACCATCTCCTGCTCGCCTCATCCAAAAGGGTGAAAGGTACAGTGATTCACCGCCTTTCACAACCGCTCGTCGTCCCTGACGACTGCCGTCAAGACAAGGCGATCCGTTGGAAATATAAACTGAATCCTGTGGCTCGCGGCTAAAGTAGTTGTGAGGGCCCGGCTCTGTGCTGAACCCAAGGATTTTTGTAGCTCCCAGGGGATGCTGTAGAGTCCACTCAATGAGATATGAGTGTAGGTCAAAGGATAAGATGTTGTGAACATTCAGATATGTGTTTTGTCCTAGGAGCTTTATCCTAGGAGATGGCAGAGTGGTAAGAACATTTAGTGTAGTGTGCACTCAGTTAAAGAAGAATTTGCCATCACCATGGTGTTCTATCAGGTATAGTATTAGTGGAAGTCAGGGGAGTTGTTGTTCTATCAGGTATAGTATTAGTGGAAGTCAGGGGAGTTGTTGTTCTATCAGGTATAGTATTAGTGGAAGTCAGGGGAGTTGTTATATCAGGTATGGTATTAGTGGAAGTCAGGGGAGTTGTTGTTCTATCAGGTATAGTATTAGTGGAAGTCAGGGGAGTTGTTCTATCAGGTATAGTATTAGTGGAAGTCAGGGGAGTTGTTCTATCAGGTATGGTATTAGTGGAAGTCAGGGGAGTTGTTCTATCAGTTGTTGTAGTGTGCATTCACTGAAAGAAAAGGGTGGGGTTACACTTTTTAGATCACTGGCGGTGCTGCAGCGTGCACTTGGTGGGATGTGGGGTTGTTTTTGTGTAAATGGACATAGTTTTTAACCCTCTTGTGTATGCTCAGTTGTGTCCTTCGGCTTCACTAGGTGCTCTGGTGCACCCTCCGTGACATCTATAATGCACCCTCAGAACCGAATGTAAATTCTGTTTGTGTCCCCTCAGCCCTCATCCTGGAGGAGATCGCCATCGACTGCCACAACAAAGAGACGGAGGAAAGACTGCTGCAGGAGGCGCACGACCTCCACCTCTCTTCCCTCCAGCTGGCCAAAAAAGCCTTTGGGGAGTTCAACGTCCAGACTGCTAAGCACTACGGCAACTTGGGCCGGCTCTACCAGTCCATGCGCAAGTTCAAGGTGAGAGTCACTCACGTTCTCACATCCCAATGAAAGGGTCAAACCATAGTGCGTTCTCCGGAAAGTTCCTTGTTTACAGCAGCTGTCTCGCTTGCCTTTGAAGGCCTACCACTACCTGTCAGTCCTAGGTTTAAATATTCATATTCCAGGCCAGTAAATTTCATTTGGACAAAAATGATTTCCAAATTACACAGGGAACGACATACTGTGCAGTCCAAAGGTATTTGGACAGTGACACAATTTTTGTTGTTTTGGCTCTGTACTCCAGCACATTGAATTTGAAATAAAACAATATGAGGACTGTCCGCTTTAATTTGCAGGTATTCACATTCATATCGAGTGAACACCCTTTTCCTACATTGTCCCCCAATTTTGAGGGACCAAAAGTAATTGGACAATTGCCTGCTCAGCTGTTTCTTGGCCAGCTGTGTGTTCGTGCATCATTAGTTCATGCACAAGAAAGCTTAAAAAAAACGTTCAAAAGTTTTCTAGATTCTTGGTGTGGCATTTGCATTTGGAGTCTGTTGCTGTTGTCTCTCAACATGAGGCCCAAAGAGGTGTTAATGTCAGTAAAGCGGGCCGTCATGGGGTGTAAAAATCTGAATGAATTGATCAGAGACATAGCCAAAACATCAACTGTTTGGTAGTTGGTACATTAAGAGCAAAAACGCACTGGTGAGCTCAGCAATGGCAAACAACCTGGTGGACCACTGTACTGGATGACTGAAGAAAGAAAAAACCCTTTTAAACTGTCAAACGGATCAAGAACACTCCAGTAGGCATAGAGATATCAAAGACTAAAATATAGAGAAGACTACACCAGCATAACCTCAGAGGGTTCACTGCAAGATGCAAACCACTGGTCAGCCCCAAGAACAGAACGGCCAGGTTAGAGTTTGCTGAAAAGTACATAAAAATAAAAAAACTAGACTTATGGAACAAACTCTTATGGCCAGATGAGATGAGTACTAACATGTACCAAAGCAATGGAATGAGAGAGATTTCGAGAAAGAAAGGAACTGCTCATGATCCAAAGTATCCCCTCTCATCTTTGAAACATTGTGGTAGGGGTGTATGGCTGCCACTGGAACTGGCTAACTTGTTTTTACTGATGATGGGTGAATTTTGAAGTAGACAGAAAAATCTCTGCTCAGGTCCAAACAAATGCCTCAAAACTCATTGGATGGCGCTTCACTTTGCAGCAGGACAATGACCCCAAAACACACTGCTAAAGCACTGCTAAAATGAGAATGTTCTTGACTGGCCAAGTCAATCACCTGACCTGAATCCAATTGTATATGTGTTTTACTTGCTGAAGGCAAAAATCCCCTGAAATAAACAGGAACTGAAGGTGGCTGGCAGAGCATCATCAGGGAAGATATCCAGCAACTTCTGATGTCTATGGGTGTATTTTGGTCCTATAAAATGGGGGGCCTATATGTAAAAAGGGCTGTAATTCCTACATGGATCACTGGACATGGATGTAAACACCCCTAAATTAAAGCTTACAGTCTGCACTGTAACCTCATTTTACCAATGTGCTGGAGTACAGAGCCAAAACAACTAAAATTGTGTCACTGTCCAAATACTTATGGACTGTTCAGGTACTGAAAAAGGCAATGAGGTTGAACAAAAAAAAAATGCAAAAAGAGTAACTTAAATTTACAGCATGTTGTAATGTACTGGAGTTTCTAAGACATGGTAACTGAAGTCGTGACCAACACCCAGGGACTGACTCCAGGAACTCCAGATGAGACGGCAACAGCAGGTTCAATAAGTGACAATTTATTGAACTATGTGCACACAGGGAGAGCATCGCAAGGGCAGTCCAAGCGAAATCTGAAAAACTTCCCGACACATTCACCTTTAGAGCCAACTGTTGGCTGAAACCCAATATGTGAGGTCACACCCATAGAACATAACCACCATTTATTGCCCTCTACGTTGACAATCACCCCACTCCCTGGGCAGGGCTCCTGCTGATTACCTCATGGGGGTGATCCTCCCCACCCCTCCCGATGTTCAGGCGCCTGTTATCGTGCTATCGTGGTCTTGCCTTCATGGCCTTGAAGCTGTGACGCCTGACACACGTTGATTCCCAAACATTAATAAGGCGGCGCGAGACAAGTCAGAGGAACCGTAATTCCATCCCAGGAATGATCCCCTTACTCCTTGGCCCAGGTACCAGTGCTGAACCCCATCCTGAGATAATGAGGTCCACCTTGGTATGCGTGAGATACAGTCAAGCCGGAAAGTCTGAACACTCCTTTCACCTTCTCCACGTTTTATTACGTTACAGACTTATACTACAATAGATTGAGTTCATTTTTTGCCTCAAACATCTACACACAATAGCCAGTAATGACGAAGTGAAAACAGGTTTTTAGAAAATATGCAATTTTATTTTACTGACAAAAATTGGTTTTTTAGGGGTTACATATCTGTACACACCCTTAGCCTAATACTTGGTTGCTGCACCTTTGGCAGCGATTACAGCTTCAAGGCGTCTTGGGAAAGAAGCTACAAGCTTGGCACACTTGTTTCTGGACATTTTTGCCCGTTCCTCTTGGCATATCCTTGCAAGCTCCGTCAGGTTGGATGGGGAGCGTCGGTACACAGCCATTTTCAGCTCTTTCCACAGATGTTCAATTGGATTCAGGTCTGGGCTCTGGCTGGGCCACTCAAGGACATGCACAGACTTTCTCCGAAGCCACTCCTTTGTTCTCTTGGCTATGTGCTTCGGGTCGTTGTCATGTTGGAAGGTAAACCTTCGCCCTAGTCTGAGGTCCAGAGCGCTCTGGAGCAGGTTTTCTTCAAGGATCTCGGTGTACTTAGCTGCATTCATCTTTCCCTCTATCAGGACTAGTCGCCCCGTTCCCGCTGCTGAAAAACATCTCCACATCATGATGCTGCCACCGCCATGCTTCACTGTAGGGATGGTATTAGCCAGGTGATGAGCGGTGCCTGGTTTCCTCCAGACGTGACGCTTGGTATTCAGGCCAAAAAGTTCAATTTTGGTTTCATCAGACCAGAGAATCTTGATTCTCATGGTTTGAGAGTCCTCTAGGTGCCTTTTGGCAAACTCCAAGCGGGCTGTGATGTGCCTTTTACTAAGGAGGGGCTTCCGTCTGGCCACTCTACCATAGGCCTGATTGGTGGAGTGCTGCCTGGATGGTTGATCTTCTGAAAAGTTCTCCCCATCTCCACAAGGATACGCTGGAGCTCTGTCAGAGTGACCCTCGGGTTCCTGCTCACCTCCCTGGCCAAGGCCCGTCTTCCCCGATTGCTCAGTTTGGCCGGGCGGCCAGGTCTAGGAAGATTCTTGGTGGTTCCAAACTTCTTCCATTTACGAATGATGGTGGCCACTGTGCTCTTTGGGACCTGTAAAGCTGCAGAGATTTTTCCGTACCCTTCTCCAGATCTATGCCTTGACACAATCCTGTTTCTGAGGTCTGCAGATAATTCCTTTGACCCCATGGCTTGGAGTTTGCTCTGACATGCACTGTCAACTGTGGGACCTTATATAGGCAGGTGTTGGCAATCCCCAATCATGTCCAATCAATTGAATTTATCATAGGTGGACTCCAATTAAGTTGTAGAAACATCTCAAGCAGTATCAGTGGAAACAAAATGCACCTCAGCTCACTTTTTGGTGTCATATGAAAGGGTGTGCACACTTGTGTACATATTATATTTTACATTTAGATTTTTAATAAATTAGCACAAATGTCTAAAAACCTGTTTTCACTTTCTCATTATGGGCTATTTTGTGTAGAATTTTGAGACAAAAAATGAACTCAATCTATTGTAGAATATGTCTGTAACGTAATAAAACGTGGAGAAAGTGAAAGGAGTGTTCAGACTTTCCGGCTTGACTGTAAATAAAGTGTCATGCCAAAGAAGTACATCCATCCCACACTGGGTTAAAGACACCACAATGGCCAAAAACAAGATTCTTCCGGTGCTAGTCGCACATTAAAAAACAATAATAATAAAATGCATAGATTCATATCGTATACAAACAGATAAATTCTACAACAGGAACAACAATGACCTATATTTTATTTTGATAAAAAGCTCTCCTTATTTCACAGGCTTTCTCTAGATAATTAGCTAACTTAAATGTCATATTTAAATAACCAACACAACTTTTGTGCATCATCCATATTTTAAAAAGTCAATTTGTTTCTTGATTTTACTGAACAAATGATCACACATTTTCCAATAGAAACAATCTAAAACAAAATGATATAAATTGTCTATTTCATTGAGTTGGCACATTGGACAGATCTGATTTTCCCCCTCCAGGTTGATATATCGCCCTGTCTCCACATGAAGTGGCAATATACCAGATCTCAATTGGCTGCACAATGATCTAGTCTTCTTAGACCGGTTATATGAAATATAATCCTCCCATAACATATTCATTTCATTAGCCCATTGTTCTTTAAATTTTACTGAACACTGCCTCTTTTTTAATATATGAAGGTCAATCGTTTTATCAGTAGAAAATAACTCCTCAAACCCAAATCTTTGAAATGCCTTACTCTCATCTCTTGACCAAGACCCATTGATATACTAATTCCAATTAAATATCCATCTGGGGAACCTGCTCTCATCCATATTAATTAGCCTGTTCCATAACCGAGCAATGCAGACCTTCCAATGCGCCCCATATCTCCAGCTGTTGCTATATACAGTTGAAGTCGGAAGTTTACATACACTTAGGTTGAAGTCATTAAAACTCATGTTTAACCACTCCACAGATTTCATGTTAGCAAACTGTAGTGTTGGCAAGTCAGTTAGGACATCTACTTTGTGCATGACACAAGTAGTTTTTCCAACAATTGTTTACAGACAGATTATTTCACTTTTAATTCACTATATCACAATTCCAGTGGGTCAGAAGTTTACATACACTATGTTGACTGTGCCTTTAAACCGCTTGAAAATTCCAGAAAATGATGTCATGGCTTTAGAAACTTATGATAGGCTAATTGACATTATTTGAGTCTATTGGAGGTGTACCTGTGGATGTATTTTAAGGCCTACCTTCAAACTCTCTTTGCTTGACATCATGGGAAAATCAAAAGAAATCAGCCAAGACCTCAGAAAGAAAATTGTGGACCTCCACAAGTCTGGTTCATCCTTGGGAGCAATTTCCAAATGCCCGAAGGTACCGCTCAGGAAGGAGACACGTTCTGTCTCCTAGAGATGAACGTACTTTGGTGCGAAAACAGCAAAGGACCTTGTGAAGATGCTGGAGGGAACAGGTACAAAAGTGTCTATATCCACAGTAAAACGAGTCCTATATGGACATAACCTGAAAGGCTGCTCAGAAAGGAAGAAGCCACTACTCCAAAACCGCCATTAAAAAAGCCAGACTACAGTTTGAAACTGCACATAGGGACAAAGATCGTACTTTTTGGAGAAATGTCCTCTGGTCTGATGAGACAAAAATTTAACTGTTTGGCCATGATCACCATCGTTATGTTTGGAGGAAAAAGGGTGAAGCTTGCAAGCCGAAGAACACCATCCCAACCGTGAAGTACGGGGGTGGCAGCAATATGTTGTGGGGGTGCTTTGCTGCAGGAGGGACTGGTGCACTTCTTAAAATAGATGGTATCATGAGGAAGGGAAATTATGTGGATATATTGAAGCAACATCTCAAGACATCAGCCAGAAAGTTAAAGCTTGGTCGCAAATGGCTCTTCCAAATGGACAATGACCCAAAGCATACTTCCAAAGTTGTGGCAAAATGGCTTAAGGACAACAAAGTCAAGGTATTGGAGTGGCCCTCACAAAGTCGATCAAAAATCTGTGGGCAGAACTGAAAAAGCGTGTGCGAGCAAGGAGGCCTACTAACCTGACTCAGTTACACCAGTTCTCTCAGGAGGAATGGGCCAAAATTCCAACAACTTATTGTGAGAAGCTTGTGGAAGGCTACCCGAAATGTTTGACCCAAGTTAAACAATTTAAAGGCAATACTAAATACCAAATACTAACAGAGTGTATGTAAACTTCTGACCCACTGGGAATGTGATGAAAGAAATAAAAGCTGAAATAAATCATTCTCTCTACTATTATTCTGACATTTCACATTCTTAAAATAAAGTTGTGATCCTAACTGACCTAAGACAGGGAATGTTTACTAGGATTAATGTCAGGAATTGTGAAAAAGTGAGTTTAAATGGCTAAGGTGTATGTAAACTTTCGACTTCAACTGTATATTCTGTCTCATTCCCTATCTATGATGTTTAAATGGATTTGGCTATGGTAACTTTCGAATGCACTCAAGACATTCCAATTCCCTCCCGTACCATCCACTAGGCCCATTTCCCTT
Source organism: Synaphobranchus kaupii (assembly GCA_029718625.1). NCBI lineage: Eukaryota > Metazoa > Chordata > Actinopteri > Anguilliformes > Synaphobranchidae > Synaphobranchus > Synaphobranchus kaupii. The sequence goes on along the minus strand of CM056385.1, from coordinate 40,697,412 downwards.
CACTTGGCGATACTAGGCCCATTACAACCATGTAACAGAACTCACCCAGCAGTAGGTGGGAAATGGGACAGAGCAAACAAACATAGGCTAATACTTGCACTTTCTTCCTGTGACGCTATGTGTTTGTTCGCTCTGTTTCTTGTATGCTTGCAGACACAATAATTATAGTTCACTGAGGAACTTTGGTCAATAATTGTTTGCTGCAAATTAGTCTGCTCTCCTTCTGCAGTTCTTGTGAGTTTCCTCCATCGGCAGACCCACCTGCGGTCTGTAGGATGTAGGTTGGACGGTCCTCACAGGGATCTCGTTTGGGTTTTAGGAGGCGGAGGAGATGCACATTAAGGCGATCCAGATCAAGGAGCAGCTCCTGGGCCAGGAGGACTATGAGGTGGCGCTGTCTGTGGGCCACCTGGCCTCGCTCTACAACTACGACATGAACCAGTTCGACGACGCTGAGAAGCTCTACCTGCGCTCCATTGCCATCGGTGAGGGGCGGGACGGCTCTTACCCAATATATAGAACTTTCTCCTGCATTCTATTGTCTTGCACTTACTGTATGTGTTTTGTGTGTGTGTGTGTGTGTCTGTCTTCCTGGGCTCAGGTAAGAAGCTGTTCGGCGAGGGTTACAGTGGACTGGAGTACGATTACAGGGGCCTGATTAAACTGTACAACTCTGTGGGGAACTATGAGAAGGTGTTTGAGTACCACAACATTCTGTCCAACTGGAACCGTCTGAGGGACCGGCAGTTTGCTGTGGCCGACGCCCTGGAGGACGTCAACACGAGCCCACAGGCCACCGAGGAGGTGGTGCAGTCCTTTCTGCTGTCACAGGGCCATGGGGCGGGACACGCCTGCTTAGGCTGACCAAGGCGACACGTGTTCACTCGCACACACGCACGGAAGTACATGAACACACTGACATGTATGTACACACACACATACACACACACAGACAGACACAGAACACACGCTGTTTCTCACAAACACACACCCGCTCACAGACAGACCTACCCGCATGGCCCCATGGGGCTTGGACCGCAGTGGGACATCTGGTTGCAGGGGAACACGTCACTGCTCATCGAAAACCTCCGGACCCGTCTCCTCACCCTCACCAGCAGCCTCTCTCCCTGCCCCGTCTGCCCATTTTACTGACCCCCACATCAGGCACTTCAGCCTCAGGAAGTGGGCCAGTGGGATTCTGGCTGCCGATCCCCTTGTTGAAGGGGACAAGTTACAGCAATCCGTCAGTTTCAGTGGAGCGCCTAATTTTGCATGATTGTAGAGATGTGCGGCTTAACCCTAACGGACCATTCTCTTTTGTTTTTGAACACCTGCTTCTTAATGGGTTTCATTTAAAAGAATTAAGCTCTGCGCGGTCCTGAACAAGCACTAGAAAATGACATCTAATTTTACATACAAAAAAAAAGAAAGATTAATTTGGACCAGTATGTTACTTTTTCTACTCTAGTGATTTCTAATGAATTCTTTGGACCAGTGGCTTGTACACATTTGAAAGTGTTCTGTTTTTTTATTTTTTTTTTCCTTTTATGAGGGGCAGTGATTCCTGCCTATTTGTAGTTAGTTTTATGGTGAATGTAAATGGCAATAATTTCCAACTGTTTTAAACCATAGTTTGCCGTGAAGAACCCAAAAATGAAACTGATGGAGTTTTCTTCCCTGGCGCAGGGCCTATCCCAGCGGCCAGGTAGAGGTGCTATTGGGACAGGGAGGGGTTTTACGGAGGGTGTCGCACGCACCTGATTGCAACCTGCCGGCAGTGTGGACGAAACGACACGCGGTGGGGGGACGCTAGTGGCGGTTAGCGGGTCGGCCAGTGGTCATCCCTACGGATCGAGAGCATTGACCATTCCCCCTCTCTGGCAGTATCCCCCGGGCCCGCTGCCCGCAGGAACGGTCCGGTGCGTGGCTCTCACGGTTCACGGGGACCGTTGGGATTCTGCTCGACCCAGCCGAAGGGCGTGACCCATTGTAGCATTGCGGGAAGGACTGCCCTCGAGCTCCCCTCCAAGCAGGCCTCAGAATAGGTATTTCTTTGCTGGATGAGGGGCCCTCATCCACTGCAGACACGGCCCTGCATCACTTATTTGTCTACTCGTCCGTCCCATCCGTATGCTATTATACAACATAGCCTGCCTTCAACAAGCAGAGAGAGTTATCAACTGGCTTTGCAATTTTAAAACAATTTAGATGGTGAGGAATTCATGACGAGCCAGAGCATTGGTCAGAAAAGGTCACGTGGTTGAGGATTTCCATGGTTACATCCCGCCGTTTCTCTGTATTATGCAGGTTTTACTGCGAGCTCATGCTCCCATCCCATCCCCAGCACGCAGTCTTTCTTTCATGAAGTAGCCCTTTTTTACGATTTGAAAATGGACTAGCCTTGCCCTGGCTGCAGTGAATGTTAATTTAAGGGCTTTGCGTACCTCAAGTGGTATTTTTGATTTGTCCGCGTGAATGAATAGGTCTTGAGGTCTGTCCTCTCCCCGCGGAGATGAACTTTGTATCTAATGGGACGGGTTATTCACTGACGTAGGCCCTGCAGTGGAGCTGGACTGCTGTAATTCAGTAAAGGTGCTTTCTTCTGCTGGTCTCCACAGAACCTGTTCGCTTGTTGCTTGAGTGAAGGCTAATTTGCCTCCAGTCGTCTGCGCTCGAAGTCAGTCACCGCATCGGAGCTGTAGGAACATATGAATTGTTCTTTGCAAACTCTAAGGGGGCGCTCTTTTGCACCATCCATTTTGTCCGATAACATCTGTGCAGCACGGGTTTACACACGCTTGCATTCAATACTTTCAAACTGTCGACGCGGTTGCCCAAGTATTAAATGGAATGCTCAACCCTTCAGAATACAAGGGTAATAATCTTCCTCTCCTGGACACGCAAATATAGCAGGGGAGGGGTATTTTATACTGTGCCTCTTAAAATGGGCGGGAGGATGTGTGTCATGTATAAAAATAAAAAAAACGCACTCTACTTGCCGGTTTTTTCAACATTAACACATTGTGCAGTTCTGTTGTATGGGCGGAGCTACTTGCTTGATCCTCTTTTTTTCTTTTTTTTTGCTCTTATTTTGATTTTATTTATTTATTTTTTTGGATACGGCACCCACACACAGAGGACTGTATTGCGTGTGAGCTGCGATGTGCAGTGGATTGACATTGCAAGACACCCTGTCAGAGGTGCTCTTCAGAATGCACTGTAGCATTGCTCCACGGCTCCGGATACACCACTCGCAAGCTTTCTAGTGATAGGAGTGGCCTTACTGAATGATTTTAAGTGCACACATCTCCCTAAAGTAGACCCAAAATGTTTGCATGGAAGAAAGTTCGTACCGCTTAATATTTGTGACATTTTCCCATATTCATATTTTTGTCTCCGCTGTACTCTATAGCTCATTCAGAGCAATACAGTGTTCATCGAAAAGATGCATTCATTTTGAAGTTGTATTGCACATATTCTAAAAGTTCAAAGAGAATGGAGAAGACTGTGCTCGAAGATAACTAGTTTTTAGTGCACATTAACACTAATATTTTCTGTGATTATTTCCCCCCCCATCAACATTGTAACATTGGTGATTCAGATATCCTCAACTCCTGAAGAGACGAACGGACACGAACACACAAAGTTCTCAAATTTGTCGAGCACTAGAGTATCCGCTCTGAAATCTCCATTCGTAATGCCACAGTGAGCTTGTGTGTAGATAGACTTTGCTACTGTTTAACTTTTTTTTTTTTTTTTTCCTTGTTTGCTTGTGTACAAAAAAATAAATGCAGATTACAGCAGGATCCTAACTCCATACAGTCTGCTGTGCAATGTAACCATGAGATCATATTAAACTTGTTTGTAACCAACATTGTGAATTTCTGTAACTATTGTTAAAGGAAGAAATATGCTAAATATATAGTCATACAGAGTTTTGTAGACTCGTTTCTCTTTTTCTGTCTCCCAGTGTTTTGGTAAATATCTAATCTAAAAAAAATCTAATTTTGAGGAATTATCAACTCCAAAACTATGTATTTCCACATATTTGTCCTGCGCTGCAAACTATTTTCATTTTAATATTTTCATTATTCAATGGCGTGAACAGGACATACCAGTGAAGTGACCTGTACATTGAACTTTTTTTTGTTTGTTTTGCATTCAAGGTTTGTTGGAGTAGTTGTCAATTTGGTTAAAACCAATACATTTAAATGTGCATACTGCCATGCAGTATTCCTGATGATAATTTAAGCAAGTCGAAAAAAGGTCCATTCAGTGTGGATGACATTGACTGAAAAGTAGACTTGTTTGGAGTTATGAATAGTGAATATCGACCTTACTCGTATTGCCATTTGTGACATAGGATGATTTGGTTAGGGTGAGTAATATCAACACTATCACAGCCGGTGAAAATGTTATTTATCTACTGTGAAGTTTCCTTCCTTCCTTCCAATCAAGCAAGACTGCTTGCTTTCCAAAACCACAAGAGGTCGTCAATGATACCTTTATTCCGGTGGTCTCCGACCCTGTTCCTGGAACTACCATCCGGTTTTCATTTCAACTCTAATTTGGCACACCTAATTCTCAACGAGGTCTCTAGCTGTTGAATGAGGTGTGTTTTATTAGGGTTGGAGTGAAAACTTACAGGTCGGTAGATCTCCAGGAACAAGGTTGGGGACCACTGAGCTGATTTCAAACAGTACTTGTGAATTTTGCAACGGTGTCACATTTTTTTGTTGTTGACATAAATACTTTAAAGACGACAGCCCCAATACATGTAGGCTAATCAACAACAAAAATAAAGCCAGTGCCTGCCTGTGCAAACAGGTAGGTCAACACACTGGACTTCCTGGTTAATTAAAGGATACATTTGAAAATATAGGCTATAATCGCAAATGCCGGGCTGGACTCTATTAAACTGATCATGTTTACATTTTCCACCACTCCTTTTTTGCTTATACGTTTGGTAGCCATTTCATTTTATCATCTATCCTCTCTGTCTCTATCTGTGCTATCAAAATGTCTTGGTCCTATGTGGATCTATCAGCCCCTTAAAAATTCCAATCTCTTGTGAAGAGTAGAATGCACAGCCTAGGCCTAAACAACCAAGACGAAGTTGAGAATCAACCTACACAATTCAACATAAATATACAAATGGATATGGACTTACTTGTGTGATAACTTGATGGGCTGTACTAATGCTCATACTAGTAAAAAATATCCGTGGGCTATGTAATTTTGGTAAAGTTCAGGTGTGTGCGTGTAGGCTACAAATATGACATATAGGCAAATAGGCTACTCAATCCTTTTTGAATCTTTACATATGTTGGAAACTCTTTTTGTCACTCCAGTAGGTAGACCTAAACCGTGTCCTTAAATTGCAGTATGTCGGCTAAACCTAGGCTATTACTATTGTGTTGGACCGGGTCCTATATTTTAAATGTCAAACTCTTGGTGCTGTAGGCTATATGGCATGTCCCACCAAGACTTGGCGGATGGCATAATTCCCAGCCGTGAATAAGTCCTCTTAAAACGTGAATAATGTTGCCGCAGTTGTCCCCTTAGAGCAGGGATCTCAAACTCCAGTCCTGGAGGGCCGCTGTGTCTGCTGGTTTTTGTGATTTCCTTTAAATCAGCAGCCAATTTAGGCCTTGGAAACAAGGTGTGCAGACTCTTTAGCCAATCAATGACTTAAATTAAACACTTAAGTGCAGGAACACATCGAAAACCAGCAGACACAGCGGCCCTCCAGGATTTGAGTTTGAGATCCCTGCCTTAGAGGCTCCTAAACATGTCTTTTCCTGAACCAATATGGCGACAGTTTGATGTCAGCTCCGTGAAGCTGGCAACAATTTTGTGAACACGTGATATGTTCTATCAAAATAAAAGAGGGTCTCGTTTGATAACGTTGCATAGAAGGTTTTAATTAAAACACTGGTTTGGGTCTTTCATTGATGATAACTGTTGGTTTAAGGTTAAACATACATTTGTGATAAATATATGGTGATGTTCTCACTCCCGTCCTATTGTTTCCCGTGTTTTCCCTTTCCCCCTGTCTCGTGTTTGTCTCTCCATAGTCCGTTTCCCCCTTGCTGCAGGTTGGGCGTGGTTTCCACTTTGTGTCACTGTTTCACTTCACTTCTCTCAGCCTATCCCATTTCCCCGTTTCGCATGCATTCCACACTCTCCGCTCTGTTAATCACTCGCATACATTCGCACGCGGCACCTAATTGATACCAATTAATGTTTGCATTTAGTCACCCGGTGTTCTCTGTCCTGTGCCAGTTCGTTAATGCTCTTTGTCTGAAACCTCTGGTCTGTCTTGAGTCCTTGTATCCAGTCTAGTCAGTTAAATCAGAGTCTTGTTCGGTACCGGCATAATCCGCCTTACCAGTCTGTTTAAAGTCCAAGTCTGCTCCTGTCTGGAACGGCACTTCCCGCTGTTCAATATTCCTGCCTCGCTATACTAACTTTGTCTGCTTCAGTCTGCCAGCCTGCAGTTGTTTGTTATCCCTGCCTGTGTTGCGGTCTTCCTGCCTTCCACCTGACGTGTGTGCATGCAGCCTGGGCTCCTGTTCCTCCACTCTGCAGCGGTGCCCGCCTACTGCCAGTGTTGCGGTTGCTGTTGATGTGCTGTCGCTTCTGCCTCTGCTGTCGCTGCTGCCGCCCTGCTGCTGCTGTGCCGCTACTGCCGCTGCCCTGCTGCAACACCTGCGTCCTGCCCGGACTCCGCTCCACTGTCCTGAACCTCTGCTCCCGCTCCCGCTCATCCCCTGCTCCACCAAACTGGTTGTCCGTCTCCATCTCCTTCCCTGGAATCTCCTGCTCCCACTGTTCCCCCGCAGCATCATACCTGGACTGTCTGTTATCTATGTTCTCCCTATGCTTCGGGAGTATTGGTCGAAGCATAATTTATTAAGAGCTACGCGCTCTGTTGTCTGTCTTGTTCATCCAGTTCCGGCTTGGAACGTTAACCACCTTTTGCCTTTCTCCCCTTGCTCAGGACTATCAAACAATAAAATATTGAGTTTTGGCATTCCTGTGTTCGAGTCGTGTATTTGGGTCCAGTCCATTTCCGGGGTCGTAACATATACAGTATATAAGGTTACACATGTATTTATTATTTTATTCGAGTGAGAACATATTGCTTCATATTATATTTAGCTTGCTACTAATTGACATTATCCTACGTCTAGAAATTTTGCATAGCCTAGTTAGTTCACAATCACGATTGCTTTTGTAAATGAAATAATGCTTTACGCTTAAAAACCTTTATATTGATGGATGGTTATGTATTTACGAGATGCCCGTATTTACAAGATGCCCGAACCACCTCAACTGGCTCCTTTTTACGCAAAGGAGCAGCGGCTCTACTCCGAGTCCCTCACGGATGACTGAGCTTCTCACCTTATCCCTAAGGGAGATGCCAGCCACACTCCGGAGAAAACCCATTTCGGCCGCTTGTATCCGCGATCTCGTTCTTTCGGTCATGGCCCACCCTTCATGACCATAGATGAGAGTAGGATTGAAGATTGACCGGTAGATCGAGAGCTTTGCCTTCTGGCTCAGCTCTCTCTTCATCACAACGGTGCGGTAAAGCGAGCGCAATACCGCTCCCGCTGCTCCAATTCTCCGGCTCATCTCACGCTCCATCGTCCCCTCACTCGAGAACAAGACCCCGAGATACTTTAACTCCTTCACTAGGGGTAAAGACTCATTCCCTACTTGGAGTAGACAAATCATCAGTTTCCTGCGGAGAACCATGGCCTCAGATTTAGAGGTGCTGATCCTCATCCCAGCCGCTTCACACTCGGCTGCGAACCGATCCAGTGAGTGCTGAAGGTCGCAGACCGATGGTGCTATCAGGACCACATCATCTGCAAACAGCAGCGATGCAATCCTCAGCCCACCGAACTGCAATCCCTCTCCTCCACGACTACGCCTTGAAATCCTGTCCATGAATACCACAAACAGGATAGGTGACAAGGCGCAGCCCTGACGGAGGCCAACCCCCACTGGGAACGAGTCAGACTTACTGCCGATAACCCGGACACAGCTCTCGCTTTGGGTGTACAGAGATTGGATGGCCCTGATAGTGACCCCCTCACCCCATACTCCCGCAGCACCTCCCACAATATCTCCCGGGGAACCCGGTCATAGGCCTTCTCCAAATCCACAAAACACATGTAGACTGGATAAGCATACTCCCAGGCCCCCTCTAGGATCCTTGCGAGAGTAAAAGGCTGGTCCGTTGTTCCACGACCAGGACGGAATCCGCATTGTCCTCTTCAATCTGAGGTTCGACTATCGGCCGGACCCTCCTTTCCAGTACCTTAGAGTATACTTTCCCGGGGAGGCTGAGTAGTGTAATGCCTCTGTAGTTGGCACACACCCTCTGGTCCCCCTTTTTGAACAGGGGAACCACCACCCCGGTCTGCCACTCCTTAGGTACTGCCCCCGACTTCCACGCAATGTTGATGAGACATATGTCATCCATGACAGCCCCTCAACACCTAGAGCCTTCAGCATTTCTGGGCGGATCTCATCAACCCCCGGGGCTTTGCCACTGTGGAGTTGTTTGATTACCACAGTGACTTCCTCCAGGGAGATCGATGTTGATCCCCCATCATCCTCCAGCTCTGCCTCTACTATAGAGGGTGGATTAGTCGGGTTCAGGAGTTCCTCAAAGTGTTCCTTCCACCGCCCTATCACCTTATCAGTTGAGGTCAACAGCGTCCCATCCTTACTATAAACAGCTTGGATGGTTCCCCGTTTCCCCCTCCTGAGGTGTCGGACGGTTTTCCAGAACCGCTTTGGTGCCGACCGAAAGTCCTTCTCCATAGCTTCTCCGAACTCCTCCCACACCTGCTGCTTTACCTCTGCCACGGCTGAGGCTGCCGTCCTTCGAGCCTGTCGGTACCTTGCAACTGCCTCCGGAGTTCCCCAGGATAACATATCCCGGAAGGCCTCCTTCTTCAGTCGGACGGCTTCCCTGACCACCGGTGTCCACCATGATGTTTGAGGGTTACCGCCCCTTGAGGCACCTAAGACCTTGAGACCACAGCTCCCAGCCGCAGCTTCAGCAATGGAAGCTTTGAACATTATCCACTCTGGTTCAATGTCCCCAGCCTCCACAGGGATGCCAGAAAAGCTCTGCCGGAGGTGTGAGTTGAAAGTCTCCCGGACCTGGGCCTCCTCCAGACGTTCCCAGTTCACCCGCACTACACGTTTGGGCTTACCAGGTCTGTCCAGAGGCTTCCCCGGCCACCTGACCCAACTCACCACCAGATGGTGATCAGTAGACAGCTCTGCCCCTCTATTCACCCGAGTGTCCAATACATACGGCCTCAGATCCGATGATACGATAACAAAATCAATCATCAACCTTCTGCCTAGGATGCTCTGGTACCATGTACACTTATGAGCAACCTTATGTTCGAACATGGTGTTCGTTATGGCCAATCCATGACTAGCACAGAAGTCCAATAACAAACCACCGCTCGGGTTCAGATCAGGGAGGCCGTTCCTCCCAATCACGCCTCTCCAAGTGTCTCCATCGTTGCCCACGTGCGCGTTGAAGTCTCCCAACAGGACTACGGACTCCCCTACAGGAGCCCCATGAAGGACTCCATTCAGGGTCTCCAAGAAGGCTGAATACTCTGAACTGCTGTTCGGTGCATAAGCACAGACAACAGTCAGAGTTTTCCCCCCCATAACCCTTAGGCGCAGGGAGGCGACCCTCTCGCCCACCGGGGTGAACTCCAACGTAGCGGCACTCAGCCGGGGACTTGTGAGTATCCCCACCCCCGCCCGGCGCCTCACACCTTGGGCAACTCCGGAGAAGAATAGAGTCCAACCCCTATCCAGGAGTAAGGTTCCAGAGCCAAGGCTGTGCGTAGAGGTAAGCCCCACCAGATCCAACTGGTAACGCTCCACCTCCCGCACAAGCTCCGGCTCCTTCCCCTTCAGAGAGGTGACGTTCCACGTCCCCAAAACCAATGCCAATATATAGTGGCATTATCTCTAGCACAGGCAGTACAGCCCAATAAAAAAGCAAGAATATGGCAAAATGGCCATATCTGCCTGCATACGTATGTACCTATATTTCATATATTTTGTTTTCATGCAATGATAATCTCATACATGGTGAGACTGTCACCTTGCAAATATAATTTAAAGTGCATCTTTTTTGATAGATGTATGAATTTATTGATTTGCTCTGGAACCTAATGGTTGAACATTTTTACTTTGAGGAATCACCACATTATAGGATTATGAAACTGGTTTGAAAGTCAAAAATGTTCTTACATTGAACAAATGAATCACCAATTCACATATAGCTATACAATATTCTTGGAATTGAATGCAATTCCCAATACTTAATCAATCATAAAATCCAGAATTTTTTTATAATTTTAAATGTGTTAATAAAGTTTGCATTTAGTGTAACTCTTGCAAACCTTTTGCAAAATAATCTTTTGACAAACATAAAAATACTTCGCTAGAATATCATGCAGCAAAGGCATAAAATTAATCAGTTTTGTTGATCCTGCAGTGCCCACCATAATTATTGGCAACCCGAGAAAATATGAGCAAAAACGGCTATAAAAAATGTATGTGTTGTTGATCAGAATTGAAGTATATTCCCATTCATATTTAACTTTTTTAAGCACACCTGAGTCTTATGTGCTCATTCTCAACTTCCTGTTTCACTGGGGTATAAATATGAGGTGGCATGCAGGCCAAACTTCATTAGTCATCCAATATCCATCAACATGCATGGGGAAGATCAGAGAACACACAAATGAAATAAGACAAAAGGTTGTTGCCCTGCAGGCATAAATCTGGCTTTCAAAAAATAGCTTAATGTCTGAAACTACATATTTCCACCATTAGGGCAATAAACCACAGGAGTGTGCGTGTCTGAGACATCGGAAGTTGGTACCAGGAAGTATCTCTCCCTGTGTAGTTTTTCCATAGACAATTTCTAAAATACAACCTTTATAAAAAAAACAAGAGATCACTGAAACTTCTACCCAACCAAGTATCCTTATGTGAAGTAATAGCTACCGATTGAGCAAAAACAACCTACATGATATCCTTATTTTGACAACGGTACAAGGGTGTAGTACCATTTTTCTTTTTAACGAACGTTTTTACATTAGTTTAGGCGTTGTCATGACTTTTATTTTGACACATACTGAGACATTTGTGGGAAACTGTTGCTAGTTTTCGCATTGCTTTTGATGTTGCTGCTCTCCTTGTCATGTGATTTGTTGGAACATTGGTCATGTGATTTGTTGGAACATTGGTCATGTGATTTGTTGGAACATTGGTCATGTGATTAAGTTGGAGGCGTTGGCGATGAGAAGCGTCATTTGTTGAAAGGGGATTGGGAACATCCATCCACACAATAAACGGAGAAGGCAACAGGCACCTTTATCTCACGTTGGTGTGAAATGAGGGCAACATGGGGGCCAAAGAGTCAAGTTTAGGTTTCTTAGCGTATGATGAGGCCGTCAAGAGAGGTAAGTGCGGGCTTTAGCTAGCTAGATAAAATAATGGCACTGTTTTGCGAGTCAGCTTGCTAACGTTAGCTAGCTGGACTGTCAAAGCTGTCAGGGGATGGATAAGGTGAGATTGTAGTGTATGCTAGCAAACGTTAGCTAGCCAAGACCTAAGACGACGTACAATAGCTTACCAGCTGTCACAGCACGACGTACAGCAACGATCGAGTAACGTTATATTTGTTTAACTTTACAGTTTTGATTTAACATTTTTGTAGTAACAACGTTAGCTACCCAACGTTAGCCAGCTCTTTTACTTCACTTCACTGCCCTGTGGTTAAACACAGCTAATGTTAATGCCTGGCGCTGTTGTCAAAATTGAGTCGTTTGTTTGTTTTTAAGGAAATCGCATTAACGTTATGTCAAATTAACAAATTGCTCAGTAGACTAGTTATCATTAACTAGCTAATCATCCACTCCGTTAGCCAGCTAGTTAACTGTCGTAGCTACATATTTTAGCTAGTTAGCTAGCTATGTAGGCTGTGTCTACACAGGTTTTCTCTGCTTAATGATGTCAACAGCTAGCTAGTTGCTAACAAGTTTACGCAAACGCCGGATGGATTACTCTGTGTTTACCTCGCAAGGTGCTCAGGACGTGTTTTTGTAGGCAGCTAGCACATTGACGCTGTCGATGACAGTTAGTTAAATGTTAGCCGTTTTTGCTTGTAAGCTAACAGGCTAGCTTATTTTCGGGTAACGTTGTTTTAAAGCTTGCCGCTGGGCATCCCCCATGCCATGGGTTGAAGAGATCGCACCAATACTAGTAGACTAACAAGTAGCTAAAGGATGCATCTACGTAATAGCTGGCGTGGTGGCTACACACTTTTCCAGAAATATGCTTTCCCTGAAATTGTTTATCAAAAATACAATTTGTGTCACTATCCTGTATCCGATGGTTTAGTTGTGTCACTAAGCCCTGGCAGTAAAGGTCGAATAAAATATACCGGTAACTATGCAGTGTTATTGTTCATTAATAAATAAGATTGGATTTAAACTTCCATGATCGGCGAATTTAACTTCGGAAATGAAATAAATCAACATTTGAAACACTTGCTAATATAACGTTAGTCCAAACCTTAGGGCCGAGGAGTATGAACCTTTGGTCCTGTGTTTGTTGAATTTTTATATTTTTTAGGAGTTTTGGGACCCTATTCATAGACCCTATAATGGGTTGAACTATAGTGTGCTGTCAATAACCTAGTCCTGGGAAGCAATCAATCTACTTTACCTCCAATCTCCAGAAATACGATTGATTAAAAACAGTGAGTCATTAATTGGATAAGACGGCTCCACCTATTTTGGGGTTCGGAATGAACTCACTCATCACTGTAGATGGGTTTGATTGTACTGCACTGAATTTGACAGCACTTTTATCTTTATTTTAATCTTATTTTAATTCTCATTGTATCTGTTTTCATGCCGCCTGTAAAGCACAATGAATTATCACTGGGTATGAAATGTGCAATTAAAATGATAATAATATAAATAAACTTGCCTTGCCTAGCACTTGCTAGGTATCATTTGCTGGATCTTTGTGAAAGTAGTGTGGAGGTGGAAGTGCTATGGTAACAAAAAGATACAAGTAAAGGTATTTCTTCAGCTCATATTTGCCTCTAAACAAATTAGTAACACAAATCAGTATTCATATTTAAATGTGATTATTTAACAGAGTAGTGTTTATTGAATTCATTTTTTCCCCCTCCACTGCTGAGTCATTTATTTGCTGAGATGTCTTTCTCAAATTGACTAGCTAATAAACAAACCGCTTTAATCCTTTACCCTATATGTTTGTTTTATTTGCACAGACTCAGTAACTCCAGTAACATTTCACTCACACTAGACTAGGGCCCGACCGATATGGGATTTTAGGTCCGATACCGATGTCGATAAAGAGGGGTTAAAATTTCCCGATTTCCGATAAATCTGCCGATATACAGTATATATATTTTTATAATGTAAATCAGACATATCCCAGAAATCATCAGTCACATTTGGGTCTTAAAGAGCAATTATTAAAGAATTGCACTGGAGGCAGGATTTGTTTTACTTACAAACAATAAACTATTAATTTAACATTATATAACATCATACATAGAACATAGTATGTCACCTAACCTTTGAAAGTAAAGTAAAACTAATTGAAATATATACATATTCTTTTATAACAATGTAACATTCTTTAATCTTTATTATTACACACTGGCCAGTCTCTGGTTCAAATGTTCTCAAACAGAAAACAATAAGTATGTTCTACATTAGAACAATAGTATGTCACCTAACTTTTGAAAGTAAAGTAAAACTAATTGAAATAATATATGCATACTTTTATAACAAGGTATATTCTTATTACACACTGGCCACTGTCTCTTTGGTTCAAACGTTCTCAAACAGAAAACAGTAAGTATGTTCTGCATTAGAAAAATAGTATGTCACCTGACCTTAAAATAAAACAAAAATGAACTTAAATATTATGCATGTTCTTTTGGAACAAAGTAGGTGTACATTTCTTCATTTCACACACTGGTCACAGGCTCTTGAGGTTAACGGTCAACTTCAATACTGCCAATTTAACAGAAGCAGGTTGTAGTGCAGGAAGCACAGCTTCTCTGCATTTTCTCCTGAGAGTGACATTCTTTTTGCTAGTTTTACATTTTCAAAAGAGAAAAGAAAAATAACAGTCCATGAAAAGACCAATAAAATGGGTACACGAAATAGCATGGTCAGAAGTTCAAGCTAGTTAGCTAGCTAGCTCGCTTGACAGACCTTACTGACTGGGATTGGGGAAGCTAAACTAGCTAGCTAGCTAGCTACCTATCGATAGGTAGATTGAGTATGAAGATTGAGCAATTGACTCCAGAATATGCTAAAGATATGCACTTGGAACCATTAATGGGACTCTAGCTACATTCAACACTCTTGAATTGATTTCACTGTTTATAGAACTCAACGTGGCCGCAACAAGTTCTTCTAACATCACTTGCAAATGTGTTTACTCTGGGAACCTAGCCAAATTATTAGCTAGCAAGCAAGCTAGCTAAATGTTAGTTAAGAAATGTAGTTAGCCTCAGTCATTTGGCGACTAAAGCGGCAAGTAAGGTAACGTTAGTCTTGGCTGTGTAACGTTGACATTTATTGTCCAACAAAATGAAATGTCTTTGCTAGTTGTTAATTTACGTTACAGTTGTGTTTTTCTCACAAACAATAATTTACCTCAATCCACGTTTGACGCAGCAGCCATGAATGTGTAGTTGTATCGATGATCCGCGTTCAATCACGGAGTCGAGAGGGTGAGACCATAATGTGGAGTGGAGGTATATGGTTAATCAGCGAACGGCGCCCTCTACTGGGGAAATTTAGTAAAATTGTGTTTAAGTGTTTAAAAATTATAATTTTGTTTTTACATATTTTATCGGTGCTTATCGTGGATTTTTTCCCCGATACAGATATATCTGTGACAGGCCAATATCTGCCGATAATATCGGTGCTCCGATATATCGGTCGGGCCCTACACTAGACTGATCTCCAATTGTTGACTAAAAATCAATATTCAATAAAAGATTACTTAATTATTGTCATGTTTTTTGTTTTAAAGTCAGGACAAAACCAGCATATAAATTTAGTACAATGTATACAAATATACAAAATTTCACTTGAAGATTCTAAATGGACTGTATGCAAAGTAAAATCAGTACATTAAAAATAATATTATTAGTAGTGCTCTCAATTTTACTCTGTAGTGTTTACTCCATTACCTGATATGTTTTCTTGCAGGGCAGGCCTTCACATTCCCAAATGTCACATGTACAGCTAGCGTGCTAAATGATAATCATGGTAAATGATTAGGTTTAGTGGCTCTGGGACTGGTGTTCTAGTTCCTGCCAGTTCCTATCTGTGCTATCAAAAGTGGGGCAAGATAATGGCGGAAGCATAGTCTCATTTCTGTAAGTAATTATGCTTCCGAAGCGTCCCAACCGTTTTGATGTTAAATTGACTATTTGCAATTGATGTCTTCTCACACTCATGGTGTACCAACAGAAATTCCGTACCGCTCACTTAACTGGCTCACAATCATGGATGAAAGCAAAAATGCAGCGCAGTGCTATTTTCACAGTTGAGAGAAGATGCTGCTCACTTTAGCCTACTCCCTTTGAATATGCTAGCAGTGTTGATTGAGGGTACAGAATGAGTGTGCGGGGGGAGGGGGAATTTCTTTGGAGATGCGAAATGGTTGTAGAAACTGTCACTGAAAATGCCGGCAGTGGTTGGGAGGCTGTCTGTTGAATAGCCACTGAGCGCTACTGAACAGGGGAAGCACCTTCGTGCATTGTGTCCCCTCTTGTTTTCTGTTCTCTTAGGGACGGTATTTGAGGTAAGGATATCAACTCAAAACCGTCACAGGGGATGTCAAAAACAGTATGAAATTATCACGCTTTTTCAGTCTCTCTCTCTAAGGTCATTTCCATTAAAAATAACGGTCAGACAGAAAAAGAAGTGTGAAAGTGATCTTTCATTAGCCTAGCTTAAAGCTAGAGTATGCAACCTTTTCCCAACGGTAATTTGTTGTTAAAACATTTCAAAGTCACAACATCCCTTGGTTCTGCCCACAGAGAAGGAGACACAGCCCCCACCCAACTGCTTCCACACAGCTCATTGTGAATGTGCAAGTCTTCTAGATACGATTGCAGGATTACAGACTGGTATAGCTAACATTACAGTAAAAATGTAATCTAAAAGTCCAGGTAAAACAACTGAATCTTTTCTGGTGTTGCGTAGTTGTTGCATCACAGTTTGTGTAGCGTTAGTCTGAACCAGGCATTATCTTGCTACAGCTGGTATGTATGGTAACGTATATCCGAGTAGCCGGTTCTAGCTAATGCGATATAATGTTAGCAAACATTTCGTCCTTCCAAGAACTAGCCGCCGAATAAAGTAACGTTATCAATAATAGCAACCTAGCTACTATTCATAGGTAATTACAGTTGTCTGGCAAGCAGAAAGTCAATTCGTGTTGAAACTTTTGACCTACTTGTCCAGTAGAATATGGGAGCTCCACGTCTGTCTTTAAACCAGCAATTCACTCCTGAGCATCTTGCCGCCTTCTAAAATGAGCACCTATGTTTACTCCAGTTTTCGAGTGAGCTTTATCCAATTCCCTTTTCTTTTTCTTTTCGTGATATAGCGCCGTGTGTAATGGGTCGCTGTGAAATGTCTAGCTGGTCAACTGGCATGGTCAATCTCACTGGTTATTGGTTCGCAATGTGAACCGGCCTATCTCTTCGATTGGTTCTAACGTCTATGGTCATAAGCCACTTTGTTTTGAAAACAAAATTTGGGCCGAATCGCTGGTTTTATAATGTAGAATTTGAGGGTATAAACACTGTGTATGGTGCTGGATTTCTCTCAGAACAGTTCTTTCTATGATTGCTACCAACTAAGGCATGACCGTCCTCCGATATTTAAAAAAAAAAAAAGAAAAAGAAAAGAAAACGTTGCATACTCCAGCTTTAATCTTAGCTGAGTTGAGACTGCACTGAAGCAGGATTTTGCTTTGTGTTCGCAGCATTGCCTGATATGAAATGAACATACAGTATGTAGTGTATACCAGGGTGTGTATCAGCGGTTGTGTATCTGTGTTCATGTGTTTTTTGTTCACTAAAATGTTTCAGTTTACATTCGCCCTCACATTTCTGTAAAGGGGAATGTAGTCGTTTTTACTCTATTTTCTTTTCACTCATTTTCTCAGCTATAACAGGACAGCCCTGGAACAATTCTCCAAAGAAAATGGAAATATTGCCACTTTCTATGCTTGTGAGTCTTATGCTCATGAGTCTCTTTTCAGGGGTCCTAAAATAGCCTAGGTTCTGTTTATTTTTATTTTCATAAAAGTATGATAAAATTGATGCCTAATTTTATTCCCTTTATCCTTGAATCTGGAATTAAAAATGTATAAAATAAAAATTTCCATAGACAGTGAGCAATAGTTCTCCTTAACATTTGGCAGTAGCTTAGAAAATGACTTGTTCATTCACAATGCAATGTCCAGTGATGATCACAACATAGCATAAAGTCATACCTTGCCTGAAACTGCATTCATTTGAATTAAAACCTGGTTGCATTCAAAGAAATGACGTGATGAAATATTCCATTTGCATTTATTGTTGCAGATGAAACATTTAGGCAAATTAGTTTTTTATTAAGGATGCTGCGTAAACGGAAAGCTATTCACATTGTGCATTTGCCATTTTAATGAACGTGAACGTGTGGACATGTCGAATATTCTCTGTTAATGTCATTTAAAGATAGTTTTTTGGTTAGATATTATTCATGATGATGCTTAACTAATGGTATTTAATTGACAACCATAATATAGGCTGCAGCCTGCTTGTCTGGGCAATCGACAGCGTGAAGCACTTGCGCCTGAAGGGAGGCAGAGTGGCTGGGAGCATTCCAGTCCAAGTGCTTTCCTTCTCTGTCAGAAATAGGGTTATACTGTCGGTAGATTTGATTTCTTTACATTAGTTTTCAACCAGAGAATAATCTTATTCTCATACAGGGATTATAATGATTAGATATGAATGTCTGCCGAGCAACAACACGCTGGTAACGGCCCTCGTTTTTCGCTGGTCTCTCTGTGACACAGCGGTGAGTGGAACGCAAAACAAAAGGCAAAAAAAACTAAAAAATCACAAAAAACTACAGGCAAAAAAAATCACAAAAACTAAACACAAGCCAAATTGTTAGCAGGCACGAAAAATGCCAAAACGACAAACCTCCGTTTTGAGCGGGGAGGAGCCCTCCTAGGCATGTTGGGCTGTGTCTTCATAAAGGGCGATGGGCATTGGGCAATACCTGAGCTGACTGCTGACCGCTGCTGCCTAGTAGGTCTAGTAGGCCTCCCAGGCTGTGGGAGGGAACAGGGACAGCCGACAGCAGCCAAAGAGGAACACCTCACTAGTCCCCCCCCCCCCCCCCCCCCCCCCCCCCCCCCCCCCACCCCCCCCCCCCCACAGCATTGCTCTCCCCCGCGCTTTCAAAACATTTTCAAAAACATTTTCTAAACATTCCCCTTGGATGACAGAGTGAGGGGAATTCCCCATTTTCGAACATGGCTGCGTGGTCTACTCCTAATGCAGTCGAAGTAACGGGAATGATGACAACTACAGCCTTATTATAGTAATAATGCCTGCCATTTACACGTTGCATTTAATCCACTTACCTCTGAAATCGCTTTATTGTGAAGGGCAAGGCTAAATACACTCACTCACTTGCAGTGTGTATCTCTACATTGACTTGTGCAGGGCAACAGTTCTATGACAGAAGGCTCATCACTCACTAGTTTTCCCCCATAGAATTCCATAAGTTAAATCCCTGCACTGGGATTTAACATCCTGATGTTTGTAGCGGGCTCAACTG
Organism: Synaphobranchus kaupii; assembly: GCA_029718625.1. NCBI lineage: Eukaryota > Metazoa > Chordata > Actinopteri > Anguilliformes > Synaphobranchidae > Synaphobranchus > Synaphobranchus kaupii. Next base: position 40,678,432 of record CM056385.1, on the reverse strand, counting down.
TAAAGATTACAATGCCCATTAGAATTCAAGATTTAGTGGCGCCTGGTGGCAAACGGTTAATAAAATTTGTTACTGGAGACGAGCGTTTTCCATTGGATTGGGATCTCACTCGGTAATGTTCGCCGGCTTTGCCATCAGCTGACCGATAATTCAGGAGCGGTATTCCGGCTTTATTGGATCATTTTGCGGCGTCTTCTCTCCGTTAAAATGTAATGTGTCTCAAAACACTTGCACTCATTAAACAGCCAAGCTTGGTCTCCCCCCCATCCTCCTCTAAGGGTGCTGTCTGCTGTCTTACACTGAGGTGGATTTGGAAGGTTTCTCCAGTTGCCCGAGGAGCTTTATTTTATTCGCAGAGGTACTTCCATGCGTGGCAATGTGGTTTTATCAGATGGAGAATGAGGTTCAGCTGTGTTTCAGGACTCATTCCATTTTTTACTGCCAGACAGAAGCATATTTATTTCACTCTCGTAACTCTGACATCGCGACCATAACCCTGGGAGGTTTTCTGCCGAGAGATTATTGGCTATGAGCCATGATAGTTCTGTCCAACATTATTGGCTATGGGCCATGATAGTTCTGTCCAACATGCTGTCCAAGAAAGCCTGCATTTTTTTTTTCTTGGTGTCTTGAAATAATTTGTCTCACGAGGAACTGAAAGATAAGTGTCTTAAAGATAAGATGTCGTCCCCCGCATTTTTACTGGGAAACAGAATCCAGCCGGTCAGGTCTCAAGACGTTTCGGGAGGCTTGCATGCACGTTAATCTACTCTGCTTAGTCATAGTGGAGGTATAAGCCTTACGAGGCTATTGGGAAATAGCAATGCGTTCTTGCATTGGCGTTGGTAAGAGTAATAAGATTACTGGCAAATGCTTTCCAGTTGATTTGATGCTGCAGCGTTCCTCATTCTTGCCCATTGGCTTAAACAGTACCTGTTGGGTTCTTCTTTGGGCATAGGCCCTAATGGCCTGAGCTAATATATTTGCCGGAACTGCAGGCTGGTAATGACTGTGCATGATTCAGGGTTTAATTAAGCGTTTGGGAGCTCGGCTGAAACCAAAGCTAGCGCACAGAGGAACTGAAGGGCCGGGGTACTCTGGAAAGCTCTGGTGTAATGATTATATGTGTCTGTCTGAGAGAGACGGATGTTTTTCTTGGATGCGTATTAAAGCAGCTGTATTGTGGCCCCCTGAGCGCGCGCGGTATTAACATCATCGATCAACACTTCAGAAATGCGCCGCTGTGGCATTCTCTGTGCTATAAGCACGCTCTCCGGTGAAATACAGTTTCTGCTTTTCTACAGGGACTGCAAGTTGATTAGAAGTCTCGGAGTACGTCTGTTGATACGCATGCAAAGCGATTTAGATGCAATATGCTTTTTAAAAAAATAAATAAATCTCTATTTTCGTCCCTCCTGAAACAAATTGGTTTATGTGCTTCAAGTTGTCTGTTTAAATAAGCATTTGTTTCAAGATTATCGCTCCTCGTATTGGTTCCTTAGCTATTATTTCACATGCCAAGAGCATGCACAGTAACTGTATTTTTGTACATATCCTGTGGCATTAGATGGCATGTAATCACAGTGTCCTGAATCTTGGCGGAAGTCACTGTTGTCTCTCTGACGGCTTCATCCTCGTGTCGTATCTCGGTGTGCAGGTGGATACGGGCGTAGAGTCCGCATTAAGCTGCCGCTCTTTTTTTCTCCCCCCCCCCCCCCCCAGTGACCGATGTGGAGCTGAAACGTCTGAAGGATGCCTTCAGAAGAACCAGCGGCCTGTCCTGCTACATGAGCCAACAGTGCTTCTTCAGGGAGGTGCTGGGGGACGCCGTGCCAGCGAAGATCGCTGAGGTAAGCCAAGCGTAGCGTTACTTGCAGGGAAATGCTTGAGTAGGGTACTTAACCTAAATCGCTTCAGTATATATCCAGCTGTATAAATGGGTAATATGTAAAGAAATTCTTAGAAGTTGTGTAAGTCGCTCTGGATAAGAAAAAAAATTTGAGTTTCATATTGTCGGATTAAATCTTTTTCTGGATTTGGATTTCCCCCCCCCCCCCCCCCCCCCCCCCCCTAGACATGGCCCTGGGCCAGAGTGGCTTGTGGAGAGTGACCAGCCATTTTCAACATTTTATCAGCCATATTACCTTTTACAATATAACACAATCTGGTTGGTTGCCTGCCAAATTGGCTGCTAGAGTAGAAAATCTACTAAATTTTACCAGCATTTGGCTGGTGGCTGGTGTTAATTTCACACCCTGATTAATTGTGCTGTCAGACGCCTGGGATTTTGTTCCCCTATATTCCTAAAAAAAAAAAAAAAAAAACATTTTCAAAGGACATCCAATTAAAATCCCCTGTCCATCATTCACTTCCATTCATCTTTTGTGTTCCTCTATGAATTTTTCAAATCCCTACATTTGGTAGGAAATCCCTCCAGTCTGGTAATCCTGAGGTCGCTCAATGGCATCGGTCAGATTCTGGGTGGTTCCTTTTTAAATTGATCACCTGCCGCAACTCCGCAAGCGGATTTGCGCGAGCTGTCCGTATGGGCTATGAAGCACACAACGGCAAAGTAAGTAAGTCCACGTACGTGCAGTCAGATGATGTCAGTAAGCAGTTTGGTCTTTGTGTAGCCTTAACGAGGCACATCCAGCGTCCCCCCTCAGGCTACGCTAACCAAGCCGAATCCACGCTGATCCCAGAACGCGTTAGTGCGTGCTAAGGCATGTAGCGGTTGCGTCAGCTGTTGCTGTGATCTCTCAGGACTCCGGTGCGCTGCTTGGGTGGAATGTGGGGGAATGGACGGGGCGGTGGTGTCTTAGTGACGGGTCACTCTGGAGTTAACAGTTCAGATTCCGCACTGGATTATCAGTGCTAGGGTCCACCAGGATCCAGCAGGGTCATACCTGCCATAGGAGGAGACGGAGCCCTCAATGAGACTCATTTGTAATGGTTATCATCTGTTCTGCATGCAGATGCAGTAATGCTTTCTTGTCATCCCAGCATCCATGCATGCACCCCGATAGTTTTGATAGTCTCTAACATAACATAACTTAATGACGAGAACAGGCCATTCAGCCCAATAATGCTCGCCATCTTCTTACCACTAAAGGGTACCTAGTGCTCCCCTACAATCTAGATGGTATCCAGCACCATATCAAGCCTGGTTTTGAAAACACCTTTCCTTTCTTTCCTGTCCCTTTCCTCATAACGTTTATCTGTCATACCAGGAACAAACCTAGTTGTCCTTTTTTGGACCTTTTCCAGGGCCTCTATATATCTTTTGTAATACGGCGCCCAGAACTGCACACAGTACTCTGTGTGGTCTGACAAAGGAATTGTATAACATAAGCATAACTTCCTTGGATTTATACTCAATACTATTGGCTATATATCCTTGCATCCTGTTAGCCTTTTTTACTGCTACAGCACAATGCCTAGAACCTGAAAGGCTTTGATCAACTACCACTCCCAAGTCTTTTTCAAATTGAGCACATTCCAATCCTATTAAGTAGTCTTGCTTTATGTCCCACATGTAAAATCTTTCATTTAGCTATGTTGAATTACATTTGCTAGGTTTCCACCCACTTCTGGATTCTGTTTAAATCTTATTAAATTACTTTAGTAGCTTCCAAACTGTTAGCTAAACCTCCCAGTTTTGTATCATCAGCAAATTTAAATAATGTACTTTTGATGTCCCTGTCAAGGTAATTTATGTAAATAAGGAAGAGCAGAGGTCCCAACACCGATCCTTGTGGGACTCCACTTCCCATAGTACCCTGCTCAGATAAGATCCCCCCCTACTACTACTCTTTGTGTTCTACACTGTAGCCAGTTCCGAACCCATTCTGAAATGCTTCCTACAATTCCTACTGTCTTCATTTTGATAATGGCTCTGTGGTACCTTATCAAATGCTTTTTGGAAATCTAGGTATATAATATCATAAGCCTTGTTACAATCAAATCACTTCCTCAAAGAATTCCAAAAGGTTTGTCTGGCCTGACATTCCCCTGTGAAAACCATGTTGGCTATCTCATAAGATGTTATTATGTTCAATTCCAATTTGTCTCTGATGATAGATTCCAGTATTTTACATGTGATACAAGTTAAACTGACAGGTCTATAATTTTCTGGATCAGTCCGGTCTCCTTTTATACACTGCCTGGTCAAAAAAAAAGTCGCACACTCTAATATTTTGTTGGATCGCCTTTAGCTTTGATTACGGCGCACGTTCGTCGTGGCATTGTTTGGACAACCTTATGCAACGTTACAGCATTTATTTCCATCCAGAGTTGCATTAATTTTTGGCCGAGATCCTGTATTGACGATGGGAGAGTCGAACCACTCCGTAAAGTCTTCTCCAGCACATCCCAAAGACTTTAAATGGGGTTAAGGTCAGGACTCTGGTGGCCAATTCATGTGTATAAATGATTCCTCACGCTCCCAGAACCACTCTTTCACAATCTGAGCCCGATGAATCTTGGCATTGTCGTACTGGAATACGCCCATTGATGGGATAACCTGGTCATTCAGTACATTCAGGTACTCAGCTGACTTAATTCTATTGGTGCATAACGTTGCTGAGCCTAGACCTGACCAATTGAAGCAACCCCAGATCATAACACTGCCTCCAGAGGCTTGTACAGTTGGCACTATGCATGATGGGTGCAACGGTGACTTTTTTTTGGCCACGCAGTGTATATTGGCATTACATCACTTGCTCCAGTATTTCTCCAGTTTCTAAAGACTGTCTAAAAATACCTGCCAGGGGTTTATAGATGATCTCACGTAACTCTTTGAGTACCCTTGGGTATATACCATCAGGGCCTGCTGCCTTATTTGTAATTTATCTAGTACTTTTCTATCCCCTATCTCAGTATCTGCTAAGACATTCTGAGTACTGAATATTCCTTCTGGCCTATTAGTAACCTCCTCTCTGGTAAAACTCTCAACAAAGTAGCTGTTTAAGGTATCAGCAATATCCTCATTCTTATAAAGCAACATCCCTTCCTTATTCTTAATGCACTTAACCTCCTCCTTAACTTTACTTTTCCTACTGCAGTATTGAAAGAAACGTTTAGGATTACTTTTTGCATCTTGAGCAATTTGCCATTCAAACAGCCTTTTGGCTACCCTTAATTCTTTTTTAACCTTAGCATGCATATTACAATATTTTGCCTTATTGCTCTCAGTATTATCTTTTTATAAAGTTTATTCTTTTCCCTCAAACTCTTCCATATTCATCCACTGTGGAGACTGCTTTTTCAACTTACTTTTCTTTACCTTTGGAATGAATTTACACTGTGTACACAAGAATAACCCTTTTGAACCTGCCCCACTTTTCATTCACAGTCTTGCATTCAAGAAGTTGTGCCCAGTCTATATTACTTAAATTCTTGTTAAAGTTGGCACGCCTAAAATTTTAAATCCTGGACTTAGAGGATGCCCTCTTAATTTGCCAAAGTACCTCTAAACTAAAACTAAGTGCACAGTGGTCACGTGTCCCAAGTGGCTCCACTACCTCTGTGCTGCAAAGTCAGGATCATTTCATGGCACCAGATCCAGAATTGATGTCCCTCTTGTAGGCTGACTAACATACTGTGACAAAAAATGGTCATTTACAACATCCAGAAATTCTTCCTCACTTTTTCCTTGTCGTGCCACAAATTCCCAATTAATAGCAGGGTAAATGAAGTCACTCGTGATAATAACATGCCCTTGTGTTCAAAAAAAAAAAAAAAAAAAAAAATCCCTGCCCTTGTGTTAAAAAGAAAGCGTCTGTGTGCTTTCTGCTCTCGCCGATTTCCTTCGACGCCGTCCAAAGGTTTCAGAACTGCACCTAACACAAACACAGCAGAGACATTGCCTAGTCAGCGAAAGGTGTAATTGACTGGCTTCAAAAGGACGTATGATCTGAATTTGGACATGTTTTTATTGCAGGATTTAAAAAAAAAACACTTCTCAGGGCTAATGACACACCTTGTTATGCCTGCACTAATGGACCTGTTTTTCTGAGCAGTGCAAAAGGCCTATAAACTGCCTCGCAGACAGATTTCAGCTTCCGCCTTAAACATTCGCCGCTAGATTGGTTGTGGCCAGCGGCCCAAAATGTTGTCCAGATTCGTGTGCTAACATCAATAATTCCAAGACGATGGCTTGTTTCTTTTCCTCATAAGGAAGGCCTAATGGCTGCGCTGTGGTTTGTCCCTAGAAAGCGCGCTGCGTTTGGAGTAACTACGTATAGACTGCAGCAGTGTATGGGCTCCCCCACTCTATGTTATTGGAGGCACTTAAGAGTAGCATTGGCTCTTTCATTATTCATAGTTTAACTTCACTGTGTGATTATCTCCCTTTCTTTACTCAGACTTCTGTCATTTCCGAGGGGCTGCCTTGGATCAGATTTCAGCAAGACCCAGCACCTCTGGCTTCACCCCTACATTTGACCTCGCTTGGCTTCCCCCAGGCTTTCATATAGCTACCTGTCTGCAAATAGCTTTAGCCGTGGCTCTTTACACTCAACGTCCAGAGACAACCTCAAATAGCCTCCTTCTGATGTCCCAACTTCTCTCTTCCACACTTGACCCATAACATGAAATCCCTATTGTTCAGTTTCTTTCAGCTTTGAGAAATATTCGGTTTATTTTACGTTCCAGAAAAAAAAGAGAGAGGAGAGGGTGGAGACTGAGAGACATTTGGTGTGTGTTCCTTAATTCTGACCTGATTTCCTGACTTGCTTGATTAAACATTAATTCACACGGAAATCACATTGTAATAAAAAAAAATGTATGAGTATCTCATGAGTAGACTTATGCATCTTATGAGTAGTTTCTGAGCAGAGCCGTGCTAATTGTACATTGTGTCCTCTGTTGAGGGATGCTTGCACAATACTCTAGCGATAAGATGTTTCACCCACTGCCTAGGAATCATAAAATATGGGAGGAAAAGAGCTTCACCCCTAAACTGATAATTGCTGTAATTTGCCTTTGATTGTCTTCCCAGAATTTATGTCTTATTCGGCCATCTACATTTCCTGCTCTGTACTTAACAGTGCTTCATGTAGCCTAACTGAACCTTTGTGCACTTAACATGAAATCGTTGAAATCATAACAAACATGCTGGGTTGCATCGAATGACTTTGATTACAGTGTAGAGACCAGAGATTGCTTTAGATTTTGGCCGGCAGCATTTTCCTGTGCAGTTTGTGGCTCACCAGCTGCCACTATTTATACGCTTCTCTATGCATCCAGCTCCAGATGTGAAGCAGTGTCTGAAGAATGGCTTGTTTTGCTCCAGAGCCATCATTAAGCCTATTTAAAAGTTTATGAGCAGCACCATGAAATGAGAGCCAGCTTGGGGGAGATTACATTGTCTTCTGGAAGCACTGTTATCGCCCCCCCCCCCCCCCCCCCCATCGGCTGCAATAACTCTGTTGACAGTCAAATCCACTGCAGCTGAATTGCGTCTTGTATCAGTTATACGGGAACTGAAGACTGAAGTCAGATATTGAAGGTTTACTCGGGGGCAATGGGTTGCGTTGTGCTTTAACTTCCTTGTTTTCAGCCACATTGCCCTGTGTGAAAGCGATGCAGTTCCTGGTATGAGTCAGGCTTCCATAGAGAAATCAGTTCTGGGCCATATTGCCAGGTTTCAGAGATACCGCCGTGTACGCAGTCCCGTCCAGAATGTCGCGTGAAGGCTTTCTTTTCCTCCCATTGGCTCCTATCCTCTTGCTTGTACCGCCTACAGTCAACATCCTGGGATGTATCGCGCGCTGTTTTCTCTAATGGCTGACGAGTTGCACAATCCCTGGAGATTCAGAACATTGCATGGCCAGGCTGGGCCTGCCTTGCTTGACCAATCATCTATGACCTGAGTCCTGGAAGAGCAGCATTCACGGATAGGCGGATGCCTGGTTCAGTGAGCCGAGTGAGGGGGGTGGCCGGTTCCTGCTGCCTGTGGGGCTTTTATAATCCACTCCTGCCTGTGGCTTCATCACAGGCCTGGGACAACAAGGTCCACAAGGGGCCCATCACCCCGTGCCTTCAAGGTGATGCTTTTGCCCCCGGGGAGCTGACGCAAGCGCGTAGCAATCAAACAAAGCCCTTTCAGACGCTTAGCTCTGCTCTCGCGTCCTCTTTCTCTTCCTCACCGCGGAGTCAGCAGAGCTACTTCCTGTTCCTCCTTCATAACCAAACGCAAAGCACCTGGGCAATAACAGGCATGTGGGTTCTGCTGGAAAGAACCGTAAGAGACCGGGACGAGAATTTGACGATCTGTTCAGCTTGCTTGTTCTCTTGATCCTCTTTCAGATTCTGCCTGAGGTTTTGAGCAGGTATTGGAAGCAAGGGACTTCCTTCAGATATGTCTTCTAAACGCCCGAAGCCCTGCCAGACGCTTGCACACAGTGTGACAGATACGCAGATAGGGAGGTCTCAGCCTCCCTGAGCCGGCCCGTCTTTGGCTGTCTGCCAGCCGTCCTCTCATTGATTAGCACACGCATTACCATACGGAAGCTGTGCTTCAGTGGAGACGGGGGCACTGAGCCGCGGCCGCCTCGTTGGTATTTCCCTGCGGTGAGATTCATCTGCTGTGCTGTAGGACAGAATGCCAATCTGTCAACGACGAGCAGAAAGCTTATCTACAGCCACGGTTAGCACGTTAGCAGAACGCACTTTCAGAGTTTTGGAAAAAGTTACATTTGTTACTTTTTTCGTGGGCTCTGTTTCTCATTTCCTCCCTGGGCAGCCGTTCAATGGTCTTTATATAAGGACACTCCCCACTGAGATAAGCGCCCTTGTTTTTATGGATTACATTTAATGAAATCTTAAAGTCTTTTTGACATTGATTTTGGAGCTGTGGTGACATATTTATCTATCTCATTCCAGTGTTTGTGTGTTTTCTCCATCCACCCTGTTGCCCCCCCCCCCCCCCCCACACACACCCCCTCGTCTCCAGGTGATCTATACCTCGTTTGGCGGCACATCAAAGGGCCTGCACTTTAACAACCTCATCGTCGGCCTGGTACTTCTCACAAGAGGACGAGATGAAGAGAAGGCCAAATGTAATCATCGTTGTACATATCTTCCCCGATTTGCTTTCATGCCGTTTTGATTAATGGTTGCTATTTGCTGAATGCTGGCCGATGTTTCTCATTTGTTTCTCATTGGGTGAAATCCCATCTTCCCCTGTCCAAGTGTTCCCCAAGTGTCCATGTCCCTTTTGTTTGCTTCCTGCCATGATCCGAAAACATGCAGAGTTTAGCACTAGATGGCTGACGGAACAGTAAACTATGATGTCATATTATGGGATGCAAATCTGAAAGATTAAAGGGAAAAATATTTGTCTGTGTGTTTAAAAATGGACACGGGTTTACCAGTTAAATGAGTGTTGCTGATGCATTTTGAGGAAGGGGAATTTGCATATTTCCAAACAGGGAGGTGGTTTATATACCACAGAATGAGTGGTAATGTACAGAGAGTATTTATATACATGTTTGTACGGGGAGAGGGAGAACATTTCTATGTATACTGGGTGTGTATGTGTTTGTGTGTGTGTGTGTGTGTGTATATATATATATATATATATATATATATACAGTTGTGTTCAAATAAATAGCAGTGCGTTAAAAAAAGCGAACAAAGTGCAGATATTTTTTAATAGCTTTTAGTTCCATATTTCAAATGTAGTGGAAACATTATACATTCATTAACAAATTTTTATCAAGTCTGCGTTATTCTTTTACAGGAAGCAAAGAAAAGGAATATTAATCTGTTCAAAAAAATAGCAGTGTCGACATTTTTCTCTTCAAACTCAAACACTTACTGTATAAACTGAAGAGATTTTTCAAGATTTAACTTCACTTTAAATTACTGAACTAATATTTAGTTGCATAACCATTGTTTTTGATAACTGCTGCGCATCTGCGTTGCATCGAGTCAACCAATTTCAGCCCAGGATGAATTTTTGGGTTTGCTTCAGAAACTGCATTTTTAATGTCACCCCACAAGTTTTCAATGGGGTTGAGGTCGGGGGATTGAGCTGGTCACTCCTTTACCTCAATCCTTTTTGTCTGGAACCAAGATTTTTTATAACAATGTGTGAAACATTTGCTTCCCTTCTTCCTTAATAAAGGACAATTAATGACACCTGTTTTTTCACAGAATTAATGAATTCTCTAATTAAACTCCACACTGCTATTATTTTGAACACGCCCCTTTCAATGAATTAGTCAATTACTCAGAACAAGCAGCGTGCATGTCATGACAGTTGGGTCTGTTGTTTTTCTATTACACTACTACATCTACAAGTAAATTATTTTCCATGCAGAAATATCACTACTACTAATAACATTGGTTCCTCAGGTTACTGATGTTGTACTGCTATTTTTTTTAACACAACTGTGTATATATATATATATATATAGAGAGAGAGAGAAAGAGAAAGAGAGAGTTATCTGAAACATGTATTTAATATAAATGCAAGCTAGACAATCTGTATTTAATTACTGTTATTTTAATTTGATAACTGCAATGAGCATTGTATTGAATTCAGTTTTGTAGTTATTATATTAAACCATTTTAAATGTACAACATGTCCTAAAATTACCTCAAATGTCCTTTGTTGAGGCCTAGTGTTGCCAAATGCTGATCTCTGTGGATTTGTCTGAGATGGGGTTAGTTCCAAATGATTGGCTGCACGGTGTGTTTGCTCCTTTCAGACATCTTCAGTCTGTTCGCCAGCGAGTCGGGCAGCTATGCGGTGCGGGAGGACATGGAGAGCACCCTGCGAGCCATGGATGGGGAAGTCCCGCCCACCCTCAGGAAGTGCTTCACTGAGGTCAGCTGCCAATCACTGAGCTTCCATTCTGTCTGATCTCTTTCTACCATCAGGGCTTCGCCCATTGCCTGGAGGTTAACGATAACTGGATTCCTTCCCTACCTGGAGTTTCCCAGCAGCCTGTTGTTTTTGGAAAAATTACAGATACTATCCATAATGCATAGTTTCGACGTATTGATGCAGTGCTGATTTCTTTCATTTATATTTTGAAGCAGTGAATTTTTTTAATGAATATCTATGAATGTCAGCGGGTGCATTAGCCATTTTGATAAGACCGCAGGATTAGATGACCCTTTTAACGACGGAGAATGGCACCAGTTCGCCAGTCGTTGTCTCCGTGCATTTTCCCTGTGCGCTTGGCCATTGATATTTCTTGTGTCCCCACGCTGTTATGTCTGCCAGGGAGAGAAAGTGAACTACGAGAAGTTTAAGATCTGGCTTCTACAGAACAAGGAGGCCTTCACATTCTCCCGCTGGCTCCTCTCCAGCGCCGTGTGCGTGACCCTGACCGACGACAGCGACACGCCCACCTTCTACCAGACGCTGGCCGGAGTCACTCACTGTGAGTCCCCCACCCACCCACAATGCACCGCTGTTCCGTCAGCACCCCCTCCGCCCACTTCCCCGTGCGCATCTCACCGAGCCACGATGTGAATTTGTCAGTGTTCATAAGGACGAGAGGTTCTTTCTGAGTGGAGCTCATTTTAAAAAGCGGCTCTGTTGGGAGGCGTCCGTTTAAGAAGCCATTTCCTTTTTACATTTTTTCCCCAGTGCGCATAAATAAGTGATGTCCTTAATGACAGCGAAGCTCACGTCCATCACTTTGGCTTTCAGCTGAAGCGTTTCTGAGCTGTGCCACACCCCTGCAGATGTGCAGCTGTGGCCGATATGTCCCCTTCCCAGTGACAGGCCTTGTGATGTCATTATAAGTAACAAAGCCTTGTGATGTCATTATAAGTGGCAGGCCTTGTGATGTCATTATAAGTAACAAAGCCTTGTGATGTCATTATAAGTGACAGGCCTTGTGATGTCATTATAAGTGGCAGGCCTCTTTTTACCCCCCCACACACAGGCTTCTCTTGAGACACCTCTAATCTGTGGAGGAGACCATTTTACAGGGCCCAATACGCACCCTCTGGGACGCTTGACAAACAGAGCAGTGCACCAGTCAGGATGATCTTCGTCAGTCATAGTGATATTGCATGTCAACGCAAATAAAATCAGTTGCAATTGATAATAGTTTGTTCCCACCAAGTACACAGAATGCATGTTCACTGTACACTATTTATACACGCAGTGCAGTTTCACTGTGCACTCATACGCACAGTGCACTATGACTACACACTTCTTACGCACAGTGCACTTTCAATACACAATATTCATACACACAGTGCACCTTCAATACACACTTCATACACACTGTACATTTGGACTGCACACTCCTTACACACAGTGCTTTTTCTATGAATATTGTATGAATTTTTTTAGATAATCTACCGACCTGCCTGCTTGCGCATGCCCTGGGAATTGTCACTCCATCTTTTCTGTGGGATTTAATGGCATAATTTCAAATGGTGTAGAACTGAAAAAGGTGAAAGCCTGTTATTATTTCTGATGAATTTGTCATAAGAGCACATTTTCCACTTGAGTCTTTTTATTGAATATTGAGATAATTCTGATGCCTGAGAGGTTTTACCAATGGTTTCTGCTTCCATTAATTTAATTATATTCATAGAATAGAATAGTACAAAAATAGTATATAATATATACATGTTCATCGCATATTTAATTTTATACAACAATGAGATCTGAACGAGTAACATGATTGGCCGGGACGTATTCCACCAGTGCTGGTATTTAGCATAACGGCACTCCCAGTGTGTAGAGCGTTCTATGGAGCATTGCCTAGGAAGCATAAATATTTTTGTTACATTTGGTAACAAAAAACCGTTAACTAGCTAGTTAGCTAGATCAAAAAAGAAATTCCTTCATATTTCTCTGGCTGCACCATTAACAGGGGGGTGCAGATGGTACAATATCTGAGAAAGTGATTGTTTGCAAACAAAACATATGACATGATTGTTATGAAGTTGCTTAGCAACAGGGTGCTAGCAAGTTGGCGAATCTGAAATATAGAATGAGTTAATCAAAAGTTATTGTTTCAATTTTTTTTTCATTACTTACTAAACATTTATGGTAATATTGTTGTATAAAAGCAATAGATCACTTAAGGTTTGTGCATTATTGGATATAATCACTACTGAGAGTACTCTGCAACTCGACCTGCGGTCTCGTTTCTGCGACGTCACAGCAGTACTTATATATCCAATAACGCTTTCCCTCTCGTGAACTATTGCTTAAATATACAGTATATATACAGTGCAGTCCAAAAGTATTTGGGCAGTGACACATTTTTGTTGTTTTGGCTCTGTACTCCACATTGAATTTGAAATGGAAAAGTGACTATGGGGGACTAAGTGCAGACTGTCAGCTTTAATTTGAGCATATTTACATCTATATTGGGTGAACCTTGTAGCAAGTGTAGCCCTTTTTATACATATCCCCCCCCCCCCATTTTAGGTGACCAAAAGTAATTGGACAAATTTACATAAACCTAAATAAAGTCATAATATTTAATATTTGGTCGCATATCCTTTGCATGCTATGACTTCCTGATGTCTGTGACCCAACAACATCAAAAGACTCTCGATATCTTATTTTCAGGTACTCTTAGTTACAAGCGATACTATAACCTCTCTGCATTTGAATGGATCTCTATGGGAATTGGGTGGTCGGGGTGGACTAGATTAAGTTACGCTGTAACACTATGGAACACATGGTTGGCAAAATGGCAGTCAGTCATCAAGGGTCTGAGGTATGAAATGAGCCTCAAACCATCACTCTGCGGCCAGATATGCGGTAGATGTGGATGGGTCACTTTAAGGGTTTCTTTTGACTTATTTTTCCATAGAATTCAATAGGAAAATTAGTCAGGAGAAACAAGCCTTAAAGTGATCCATTCAGATCTACTGCATATCTGGCAGCAGATTGATGGTTTGAGGCTCGTTTGATACCTCAGACGATGTATAAAAAGGGCTACAATTGCTACACGGTATGGATACACACCCGATGTAGATATAAACACTCTCAAATTAAAGCAGCAAGTCTGCACTTGAACCTCATAGTCACTGTTCCATTTCAAATCCAATGTGGCGGAGTGGTTTGTACTGTAATACTGTTTGAGGTTGTGAAATGACTAGCATGTACTGTAACAGCAACCTTCTCCGCTTGTATTTGGGTCAGGTAAGCAGTGCTACGCAGGTAAATATAGACAGGGTTAGTTTGTCAACCAAGGGCAGAGCTGGACAGATTTCTGTATGTGGAATTTCACTGCTGGCCAATCAGAGACACCCTACAGACACTCTGCTGCCTTGTTACTAGATTATCTTCTTAACTCTGTTAGCTGCTTGTACTTGTGTGTGTGTGTGTGTGTGTGTGTGTGTGTTGCTCCATGCATCTTGCTCCATATGCCTCTTCCAGGCAGCCTGATATGTGGACCTGCACAGGAAATTGATGAACAGTGGGTTTGACAGGCAGAATGAGAAATGTCGGAGAATTCAATTGCCCCTTCACCCGAGGCTTGCTTGTATTGCTAATAACTCTCAGCAGTGGGGCCCTGTGAGGCCTGCAGTGGTGGAGGGCTCATGTTTCATTGGTGGAGTGTGTTGGCAGATAGACACAATTGCACCTTAAGGTAGCTGTAAAGGTGTGTGGTAATGGCTGATACAGATGGAAGCTGCCGTTTCAAAGATGTTCAGGTTGGAAACTGTTCTGAATTATACTAGAATTTGAACATGTTTTCGACATGTTTTCGATCAAGGTATCGGTTATGACAGAAACCAGCATACACAGCGAGTCCCCAGATCCGAGTTTGAAAACCATCGCATTACACCACTCAAGCTACTTGCTACCTTGCTTCATTTGGCTTGTTGGAAATCGTAGTACAGCTGTCTCTCTCTAGACCTTTAGAGCTTTAGGGCAGCCAAATATCTCCAGTCCCAGCATGTACCAGGATTCACCCATTCCTATAATGTAGCTAATTATCACTGTAAGCAACAGCTCCTCTTTCACCTCAGCAGATCCCCAAAGTGCGGAATAAATAACATAGCGGAAAAAAAAGATTGTATTTCTGGCAACTGAGGCATTATCATCGTTTACTAAAATACTTCTTGCGTTTTGCAGGTTACTCGCCCCTGTCCTAGTTGCTGTTCCAATGTAATTGGCGTCTGACTCACGCTAATTAAAGTGGTAGCGTTGGAAGCTGGGTTTTGTGCACACCCTTTGAGGCGTCTCTGGAGAGGCTTCAGAGTGAGAAAAGGAAACGGGCATCTAAGGCGTGACACAGTCCGCCAGCTCGACAACATAATCATCATCGCATTACTTTGGGAGAATATGGGGTTGTTTCGGCATGTCTCCACGCCGAACAGGTCCGCCTGGCCTTCGACGAGAATGTTCTCGTGCACTGATACGAGCGTAAATCCCCATCGATTTTTGATGTGCCACTGTAATGCACTCTAAGTGGCAGACGGGGTCGATGGGTTCAGGGGGATCAATGATGGCTTTATAGGTGGTGGCAGGTCCACAGATTACCCAGAGGTAATGAGTTTTATAGATTGAAGGACCCGTCCAGTACACAGGTCATGAATAATTCTCAACACAACCAGCAGGTATCGTTTCCCATGTCCGTGTTTATGATTTTTTTTTAGGTTACCTCCATTATATTGAGGATCGTTATTCACTCAATTTCTTTTATGCATGGATTTGTTATTTATTGTTGCTCATGGACCAGATGGAAGTTCATTGTGCCCTCAGGTTTGGGAAAATGTGGGACTGGACTGGGATCAGAGAGTGGAAGAGTGGGGCTACCATGCGCTAATATGACCCAATCGCGACTGCTCTCATTACAAACCGCTTTGATTGGTTTAAAATTTAGAGAGTCACCGACATCAGGTTTTGCAAAGCAGCCCTCCGTATTATTTATCACCTGTCCTGGACTGGGAACAGACCTCCTCTCGCCCCGTCCTCCAGCTTTTTTACACACACAACTTTATTTTTAGTCCACCGCTGGGACGCGTATGCCGCACACTGGTATTTCAGTAGAAATTTTGGGATACCGAACAATTGAGAGTTTTGTTGGACTGGGGGATTTTATTTATTTTTTTAAAGTATTAAATGAAACCCAGGAAAATTGATTGGTTCTTATTCTTTTGTGATGGTTTTTACTGATGGGCTTGAGAACAGTATCATTGGTGTATTACTGCCCCCAACTGTGCTAGTGGGCAGATGGCTCAGCCTTTGACTTTGTTGTAGTACACTGACGGTTTACATTTCAAAATAAAAGTGTCGGCCAAAGACTAAGAATGATGCTTTTCTGACATTACCCTAACTTTCAGACCAGGGGAGCTGTAATGGTATTGTACCGCCCACAAGCCGAGCATATGGAAGAAAAGCCTTTCTGATTTCTGTATTCTTTTGGATGCATACGGAACCACTTTGAACTGTTCTTTTTTTCTTCACTGTTTATTTACGGAAAATTTTCTGCCTTTCTTTCGCTTGCAGTGGAAGAATCTGACATCATTGACCTGGAGAAACGCTACTGGCTTCTGAAAGCTCAGTCGAGGACCGGCCGTTTTGACTTGGAGACTTTTGTCCCTCTGGTTTCCCCCCCTATCCATGCGTCACTCAGTGAAGGTAATGAAATATGACACCACCGCTTTTTATGTAGCCCTATGGCGATGTGTGCCGAAGGATTTCAACCAAACTGAATCAATCTGCAGATACACGCCCTGACAGTATATGAGAATCTGCTGCGGTGATTCACTTTGCTCCCTCAATTTAATTTTAAAGTCTTTTTTTTAAATCTAGAGTAGTATAAGAAATTAAATGGCTGCTCACTGGTCTATAACCTCCTACATATCACTGAGCACATACGTGTAGCTCATCAACAGGAAGTACACTTTTGATTTCTGGGAAAAAGTCAACAGGTGTACCTTGGAGACCGCGTTTAGTTGGACAGGCCAAGCGTTCACTGGGTTAATACGCCTCACGGGGCAGATTCTGCGATTCTCTGTGTTTGATTTAACTTTCGAGTAGAACCGATGCTTAAATGTGGAGTCTTCCCCAGGCTTATTTCACGCCTTCGATGAGAATCGTGACAACCACATCGACTTCAAGGAGATCTCGTGCGGGCTCTCGGCGTGCTGCCGGGGGCCGTTGGCTGAGAGACAGAAGTGTGAGTAAGCCGTCCGTTTCCCAGGGCCACACATGAACATTGGCCGTGCTCTTTATCGAAGCGCGTCATTCAGGGGCTAGGGGGTGCTAAAGCACCACTTCAGCGCTGTCATGCAGAGGTGTAAAGTCCAGGTGTCTGAAAGTAAAAGTCCTGCCATGTGTTTCTTCCACCCATTAACTCAGCCAGCTGATTTCATTAATTAGCTCTACCTCCTGGCTGAAGAATTGTGCTAATTAGCAAATCCAGGTGATTGGAACAAAATACTTGGGAGGACTTTTACTTTCTGAACCAGGATTTTACACCTCTGCTGTCATGTGCCCTGTAGTCTGGGGTCTAAAACTGACCTGCGGCTGGAACCCCCACAAGGCACCATGTATTTGGCTGTAGCATATATTTTTGGCTAACCTATGCTCTCGCAAATAGACAGAAGACAATTGAGACATGATTATAAACATGATTGGCAAGGAAAGGTACAGGTATGCCAAACACAATTGGAATTGCAATCGGACAAGAAGAAATCGGGGATAAAATTGGTGGAAAAAACATCGTAAAATGTGAATATCTATTTTTAAATGTACAAAGTGTGTTTCAGGGAAGTTGGAGCCCTGTTCCTCATGCGATTCCGGCTTCAGGCTCCGCCATGAATTGTGAATAAAAGTGAGCGGCTTTTCATCTCCCCTCCCCCTTCCCGCCGTTTTTCAGTTTGCTTCAAAGTGTTTGATGTGGACCGCGATGGGGTTCTGTCTCGAGTGGAGATCCGGGAGATGGTGGTGGCGTTGCGTGAGGTCTGGAAGGACAACCGCACCGATAATCTCCCCGTAAGTGGCCAGGGCTAAATTTCGTAAGCGATGGGGGGCGGGGGGAGGGGGGGTGTTTACGCTCAGATTAACGTCACGGCAACAGAACCTCTCCTGTTGAAATAACAGCCCCCAAGCAGCGTGCGTGTGCGTTGCAACATATTTATTGCAGAAACCTGCGACGGGTGGGCCGGTGTACATCTCTACCTAATTGGATTAGTATTGAACTAGCCGTGCGCATAAAAGTGAGATGCCGAATTTCTTTTCGGTTAATTGCTTGAAAGGAACAGACGAGTAATCACAAAAAGGAAAGTGCCTTTTCTTGAGTACGTCAGAAAGCTGAATAATGCATATTGGTTTATCCATCCTTTTAATTAAGGCTCAATTAGCCCCTTGTTAACACTGGCTGTTCTGTCCCTCCCTCTCAGGAATTACATGCTAATGTATCTGACATTGTAGAAGACATTCTGAAGGAACATGACACGACTAAGGTTGGTAATGGCACGGCGGTTTTTAGGAAGCTACTTGTTCTACTAGTATTTCGTATATTTTTTTATTTAAACATTTTATTTAATTGTTCTTCCAGTTAGGTAATTTAACTCTGGAGGACTACCAGATCTGGAGTGTGAAGAGTGCTCTGGCCAATGAGTTCCTCAACCTGCTGTTTCAGGTAAGCGCCCTTGGCTCCCTTTGGGCTGGCTGTGGGGGAACCCTCACCCCCCCTGCAGTTTGTCTCACCTGGGTCCTCCACCTCTCTCCTCCTCCAGGTGTGCCACATTGTCCTGGGGCTGCGACCCGCCACGCCCGAGGAGGAGGGGCAGATCATCAGGTGCGTGGGTCCCATTGGTGTAGGTGTTGAGTGAAGGGGAGCGGGGGCGGGGCCACGGGGCTGATGCTGTGTCCCTGTGTGCTGTGCAGGGGTTGGCTGGAGAGAGAGGCGCGGTACGGCCTTCAGCCGGGACACCACTGGTTCCTCATCTCCATGCAGTGGTGGCAGCAGTGGATGGACTACGTGAAATACGTGAGTACAGTCAGGCCTGCTCTGAGGGAGCACAGACCGCTCCTGTCAGTGGTGTATGTGAGTACAGTCAGGCCTGCTCTGACGGAGCGCAGACCGCTCCTGTCAGTGGTGCAGTGTACGTGAGTACAGTCAGGCCTGCTCTGACGGAGCGCAGATCGCTCCTGTCAGTGGTGCAGTGTACGTGAGTACAGACAGGCCTGCTCTGAGGGAGCGCAGATTGCTCCTGTCAGTGGTGTACGTGAGTACAGTCAGGCCTGCTGTGAGGGAGCTCAGACCGCTCCTGTCAGTGGTGCAGGCAGGGAATTAAATTGCATTTTTCACCCACTGACCAGAGTGGCTTGTGGATTCTAAAAATTACCAGGCATTTTCAACATTTGACCAGCCACATTACCTTTTACAATATAACACACCTGGTTGGTTACCTGCCAAAGCGGCTGCTTGAGTAGAAATTCTACCAGTCACAATCAAAATTTTACCAGCATTTGGCTGGTGGCTGGTGTTAAAGGGTTAGTTCGGAATTTTGGACATAATGTCTCAATTACGACTTACCCATGATGTAGTTGATTGATGGAAACCATTTTCAGATAATTCCATGCGGTCCCTTCTTTTGGACATACACACATTGCTAATGCTAGCGCAACTCTATGGCAACCGGTAGCATCCACTACCAAACGCACTTAAACACTCCACAGTGCACCCAAAGCAAATAAAATACGACGACAGTCTATCGGGGTTATTTTCAGTGATTATACCAGTCAAACTAGTATACCAGTCAAAGTCAAACTATCGTTGAATCCTTTACTTTGTGCTCACCTAAATTCTCAGTGGAAGTACGGCGGCGGAGCTAGCTGTAGATTAGCCAGGGTATCTGCCTGTAGGCTATCTGCTGTACTCCACAGTTGCCGACACAATCTGTTTTGCCGTAAAGTTACATATTTGGTAGACAACAAGTCAGCTAAACACAAACATGCTACAGAATAACACAGCATATACAAGCAAGCACACTGGCTACCAATTTGCAGGAAAAGTTTGACCACTTCCATGACTTCCCAATTGTGGCAACTAGCTAGCTAGCTAGCTTAATAGATAGATCACGCATGCAATCATTTATTAGTTACCTGCTCGTCAGTTGTTTTCGGTGCATGAAGAAAAACAGGTGATGGCACAGCAGTCTCCTTCAGTAGAGGGTGTCCCGCCCATCCTTTTTTGATTTTCACATAGTCATCCTCCGTGAAATGGTCACTACAAACTTGTCTCAATTGGTGACATCCATGGGAGCAGCAAGAAGCCACAGCTGTTTTCTTTGTTGATCTTCCACTGGAAATCGGTGAAAACTTTGTGGTGCCCATTTTTTTTTTGCATGATTTGAACCACCTTGATATACACACCGAAATACCATCTTACCTGAACGTTAGCTGACAATACTACGAGTCTGATTCTTTCACACGCGCGATATTGTTTTTGGCCGGCAGAGCTATAGGCTACTTTACGTTACCTAGCTACTAAACAAACGCTGTACTTCCACGGAGAATTTAGGTGAGCACAAAGTAAAGGATTCAACGATAGTTTGACTTGAAAAATGATGGTATAATCACTGAAAATAACCCCGATAGACTGTCGTCGTATTTTATTTGCTTTGGGTGCACCTTGGAGTGTTTAAGTGCGTTTGGTAGTGGATGCTAGCAGTTACCTTAGAGTTGCGCTAGCATTAGCAATGTGTGTATGTCCAAAAGAAGGGACAGCATGGAATTATCTGAAAATGGTTTCCATCAATCAACTACATCATGGGTAAGTCGTAATTGAGACATTATGTCCAAAATTCCGAACTAACCCTTTAATTTCACTCCCTGGGTGTTGGCTTCATCTCTAACCTGAGCGTTGGACTGTATGCACCTTGTGTTTCTTTGGCTGAAAATATCTGCCAGATCTGAACCTGTAAACTGTCATTGTAATTTAACAAGTGGGGCTGGGGCGGGGGGTGTGGCGTGGTACTGTGGGGGAGGGGAGGGGCTGGTGTCCTAATGTCGCCTCACGCAGTGCAGGGGACGAATGTTACCTGAAAAGGCGAGGGACACGTGACACCCACACCAGAAACCATGCCAGCGGCCTTCTTTAACATCAGTGCTAACAGTCCCGGGGGTTAGGGTTCCCCTCCCACACAGCCCGCGAAGCTGAGGAATACGCGGAAGAATCTGGTCATTTCTGAGAGACTGAACCGTGTGTGTGCCGCTCCCCAGGACAACAGGCTGATCGTGGTGGAGCAGCCTTCCATACTCGGCGCGGGCGCGGCGAAGAGCTCCCTGTCGGGGTCCTCGGGGGAGCAGGCCCCGGACGGGGGAGGGGGGATGGTCACCTCCCACAGCTCCTCCGAGGAGAAGTTCTCCGACAACGTCTCCACCGCGTCCGAGGCTTCGGAGACCGCCGGAGGGAGTAAGTGCGGAAACGCGCCGCCGACTTTTCTGAGCCTCGGAACGGCCGCTATCGGCTGTCGCGGTCTGACTGAGAGAATTTTACCTTTTCTTTCTTTCGTTCCTTTTCTCATTCAAATTTCTCTGTTTTTTTTTTGTTTCCCATTTGAAATGCCCAGCTGTATTGCTAAGTCTGGCTTCCTCTGTCAATTGAAGAGTGTTTTCAGTTGTCAGCAGTTGTTTTCACACTCACACTCACTCTCTCTCTCCCTCTCTCTCGCTCTTTCTCACCCACCCCCCACCCCCAGGTCTCATTCCCTCCAGTTCAGGCACAGACATCTGTTTCGCTCGGCAGCACAGCACCTCGGACAACAACAACCAGTGCTTCCTGGGAGCCAACGGCAACCTGCCTCCCCACCTGGCGGCCCAGAGGCCGGGGGCCATCGACAACCAGCCCCTGGTCACTCCCGAACCCCTGAAGGTGGGTGCAGTCCACAGCGCTCTCAGCCCCAGAAACGCGCTCACCGTCCACTGCAGCCAAAGGACTGCTGACTGCTGGTGGTGTTAATCACGCACACGTGATAAAGAGAATAGGGGAATGGAAGGGATTCATGTAAATGGGTCGAAATATCAGCACATTAGATTTGAGTGAACGAGTCGTTCATTTATCTGAATCTTTTCCCTTTCCCTTTTTAAATCATGAGGGTGTCCATATAAAGCACACGCGCACGTGCGCACACACACACACACACACACACACACACACACACACACACACACACACACACACACACACACACACACACACACACACACACACACACACACACACACACACACATGGTTTGAATCAGTTCCGTGCACTTTAGTACTTTGTCTCTCCCATAGCATCTAAAGCTCAGCTGAAGACAGTGAGTCTTAGAGGTGTCTGCTCAAAGGGAACTTCCTCACACATGCCATATTCTCCCCAACACTATACAGCACAAGCATAATAACAGAAGTTCTTCCACCAGGCCCCCACGTTGACCTTGGAGGGCGGGCGGCTGAAGCGATCTCAGGCCCTGAGTCCAGGCCGGGACTTTGAGACGGTCCCGGAGCCGGTGTGGAGAGCGCTGTACCACTGGTACGGCGCCAACCTGAGTCTGCCCCGGCCGGTACGTACCGCGCAGCCCCAGCTCTGTGTGCACCACTGCTCCCATAGCTTTGTGCTGCTCTCAGGAGTTTATGATCCTGATGACTGGGCCTGTTTTCTCTCTCTCTCTCTCTCTCCTCTCTGTCTCTCTCCGTCTCTCTCCCTCCTTCTCTTTCTCTCTCTCTCTCTCTGTGTCTCTCCTCTCTGTCTCTCTCTCTCTTTCTTTTTTTCTCTCTCCCTCTCTCCCCCTCTCGCCCTGTCTCCAGGTGGTCAGGGAGCAGAAAATGGACATGGCTGAGCTGGAGCTCTTCCCCCGACACCTGCTCTTCCTGCGGCAGCAGCCCGCCTCGCGCACCCCTCAGTCTAACATCTGGGTCAACATGGGTACGATCTGTGTGCGTGCGTGCGTGCGCGCGTGCCCTGTGTGTGCCTGTATGTGTGTGCGTGCCCTGTGTATGTGCGTTTGTGTGTCCGTGTGTGTGTGTGTGTGTGTGTGTGTGTGTCAGAGCACTGTGAAAACCAGTAGTTTACGGCTCTCCCTCCAGGAAACGTGCCATCTCCCAGCGCTCCTCTGAAGCGTGTGCTGGCCTACACAGGCTGCTTCAGTAGGATGGACACCATCAAGGACATCCACGACTACCTGTCCCAGCGGCTGCGCATCAAGGGGGAGGACATGCGGCTGTGGCTCTACAACAGCGAGGTGGGGCTCCAGACACACAACCGCACACTGCACACACTACCAAACTGCACATCATACGGGGCAAGGGTCTTTAAACTGCGCACAGTATAAGGGGCCTACAAATGCAGCCGAATAAGACTACACACTCGCATGCCAGATGTGTGCAGCTGGAAAGGGCCTTGTAGGCCCCTTACCACAAGGCCCTTTCCAGCCGCACACATCTCACATAAGACGTGGCTGCCTCAGATTACAGCACACACACCACATAGGGGAAATGCTTGGGCACTATTGAGGCAAGACTCCTTTCCCGGAGCAGGAGTGTAAAGTCCACCCGGGCTTCTCCGAAGGACATTTATAAATGTTTACAGATTGTTTTAAGATTAATTCTTTGTTTCCAGAATTACCTCACACTGCTAGATGACGAAGACCACAAATTGGAAGACTTGAAAATTCCCGATGAACAGCACATGGTCATCGAAGGTAATCATAAAATCCATAATCACTTAATTTTAATGATTTCTAAACGGTTTGCATTTCGTTCCTCGTTTGAATTTGGTATACAGTACCAGTCAAAAGTTTGGACTCACCTACTCATAGAAGGTTTTTTTTCCATTATTTTTACTGTTTTCCACATTTTGGAATAGTAAAGACATCAAAACTATGAGATAACACAAATTAAATTATGCAAAAACCAAAAAAGTGTTAAACAAATTAAAAAAAGTCTTATATTTTAGATTCTTCAAAGTATATATAAGTAGAAACAACCATTCAAGTGATCTATCCATATCTACTGCATATCTGGCAGCAGAGTGATGGTTTGAGGCTCGTTTGATACCTCAGACCCTTGTTGACTTGCAGCCATTTAGCCAACCGTGGGTTCCATACTATTCCTGTGTAATTTACAGCTTAATCTAGTCCCTCCCCCCAATTCCCATAGAGATCCATCCAAATGCAGAGAGGTTATAGCATCGCTTCTAAGAATACCTGGAAATAAGATATCAGGAGTCTTTTGATATCCTTTTATACAGAATCATGATGGCATCACCTGTTTACCTGTGGAATACCTGTTTACCACAGAAGTTGTTTGAGAGAATGGCAAGAATGTGCAAAGCCGTTATCAAGGCAAAGGGTGGCTACTTTGAAGAATCTAAAATATAAGACTTTTTTTTATTTGTTTAACACTTTTTTGGTTTTTGCATAATTTAATTTGTGTTATCTCATAGTTTTGATGTCTTTACTATTCCAAAATGTGGAAAACAGTAAAAATAACGGAAAAAAACCTTCTATGAGTAGGTGTGTCCAAACTTTTGACTGGTACTGTACGTGTTCAGCTAAAAGACAAATTTGGTGACGAAACTATGCTCTGCTCTTTAGTTCGAAACAAGGACATGAGCTGGCCTGAGGAGATGTCCTTCATAGCCAACAGCAGTAAGATGGACCGGCACAAAGGTACTTTGATTGCTGGGTAACATGACAAAGGCCTAATTTGCCTAATCGTGTCTTGTGTGAGGCGTTCGATTTGAGTTCCCTCCCACCCTTCGTCTGTTGCAGTTCCGACTGAAAAGGGAGCCACGGGCCTGAGTAATCTGGGCAACACCTGCTTCATGAACTCCAGCATCCAGTGTGTCAGCAACACCAAGCCTCTGACAGAGTACTTTACCTCAGGGAGCCACCTGTACGAGCTCAACAGGTGTGTGACATCAGCACATCACCCTCTGTGCGCCTAGAGTGTTGCGCTAGTCGTATGCGTTTCTTGTTCGACCAATAATTTTTCACCCGCTTGTAGTACTCTGCTGCGTTTTTGAGTTGTTTCACAGGTGCTCATGGTTTTGCGTGGACTGCATGGTATTCATATTTGCCTGGACTCCGTACACACACGCTGTTTTGAGTGCCCTCGATGATCCGTCTGTGTTGCTCACTTCAATGAGAAGAAGTTCTCACACAGATTGTCTCACAGGGCGTAATCATGAGATGGGCTGTGGATGCTTTGATTTGCAGAATGGCCAGATTAAAATAATGAGAGGCTCTAAGGTGGCCCTTGTTTCGCCCACAGAATCAATCCCATGGGGATGCGTGGTCACATGGCCAAGTGCTACGGAGACCTGGTCCAGGAGCTGTGGAGCGGAACACAGAAGAATGTCGCTCCTCTGAAGCTCAGGGTAGGTCATTTGCACATGCTCATTCTTCTCCAGACACCACTCTGAAGCTCAGGCTAGGCCATTTGCACATGCTCATTCTTCTCCAGACACCACTCTGAAGCTCAGGGTAGGTCACCTGCACATGGTCATTCTTCTCCAGACACCACTCTGAAGCTCATGGTAGGCCATTTGCACATGCTCATTCTTCTCCAGACACCACTCTGAAGCTCAGGGTAGGTCATTTGCACATGCTCATTCTTCTCCAGGCACCACTCTGAAGCTCAGGGTAGGTCATTTGCACATGCTCATTCTTCTCCAGACACCACTCTGAAGCTCAGGGTAGGTGACTTGCACATGCTCATTCTTCTGCAGACACCACTTTCAGCTGCCTGCGATCTATTGATTTTACTCTTCTTCTCTTTTTTTAGTGGACAATAGCAAAGTATGCCCCAAGGTTCAATGGCTTTCAGCAACAGGACTCCCAGGAGCTGCTGGCATTCTTGTTAGACGGCCTCCACGAGGACCTGAACCGCGTCCATGAGAAGCCCTATGTGGAGCTAAAGGACAGTGACGGGCGGCCGGACTGGGAGGTGGCTTCAGAGGTCAGAGTTCACACCATGCTGGAGGAGTATCACTCAACTCTCTCCTTCATTGTCCTTTGGTTGACCAAGTCTCTCTGGAGGGAGACTGTACTCTGATTAAAATACAACTTCATTGAAATAATACAGTTGAGATAACTCCTGAGAAACTTTAGGCGTTCCTTGACACTTTTCTTCACTCACACAGTTTGGTGTGTTCAGCAATCGCAAAACTAACTTGCTAAACTGAGTTTGTGAAGAATAAGTATAACACATAAAACAGCTAATTGTTTACCAAAGTGCAGAATCATAAAATATAATGTATTCTAACATGCTTAATATTGGTTAATATTTCTTTGTAATATTTATTTGAAACTAGCTTTCACTGGAATCTGCAGGATTTTTCCTGGTGTCAGAGGATTTAGAGTATTTCAAATGCATATTTATCCCAGGTCTGGTTACTGCATTGGAAGGATAGTGGTGGAATGCAGTCTATGTGAATGCACTTTGCCTCATGGTTAGCCAGGACATTACTGAGTGCCGCCTCCTCTGACAGGCCTGGGAGAACCACCTGAGGAGGAACCGCTCCATCGTGGTCGACCTGTTCCACGGTCAGCTCAGGTCGCAGGTCAAGTGCAAGACCTGCGGCCACGTCAGTGCGCGCTTCGACCCCTTCAACTTCCTGTCCCTGCCTCTGCCCATGGACAGTTCCATGCACTTAGAGATCATAGGTGAGACCATCATCAAACGCACTGCATTTGTCCATCCCCAGCTGCTCAGTGCAAAGTAACACTGTCAGTTGCTGATAGTTCAAGAGGCGGTTGCTATAGAGGGGCTTTCAAATGGCACTGGCCTTCAGTGTAGTCGAAACACTGCCCATGTCGGTGGTGACTGTGGCCAGCTACCTCGTTGGGTGGCACATAATTGGTCAAACTTCACAAATTAATTTCAGTTGCTGATTTTAAACATGTAATTCATGACTCAGTGACTGAAGAATTCTCCTGCCTTTAACCCCTGCTCTGTTCATTAATTTCTGCTACATTTGAAGTCGGAAGTTTACATACACTTAGGTTGAAGTCATTAAAACAAATTTTTAACCACTCCACAGATTTCATGTTTGCAAACTATAGTGTTGGCAAGTCAGTTAGGACATCTACTTTGTGCATGACATGAGTCATTTTTCCAACAATTGTTTACAGACAGATTATTTCACTTTTAATTCACTATATCACAATTCCAGTGGGTCAGAAGTTTACATACACTAAGTTGAATGTGCCTTTAAACAGCTTGGAAAATTCCAGAAAATTATGTCATGGCTTTAGAAACTTCTGATAGGCAAATTGACATTATTTAAGTCAATTGGAGGTGTATCTGTGGATGTATTTTAAGGCCTACCTTCAAACTCAGTGCCTCTTTGCTTGACATCATGGGAAAATCAAAAGAAATCAGCCAAGACCTCAGAAAGAAAATTGTGGACCTCCACGAGTCTGGTTCATCCTTGGGAGCAATTTTCAAATGCCTGAAGGTACCACGTTTGTCTGTACAAACAATAGTATGCTAGTATAAACACCGTGGGACCATGCAGCCGTCATACCGCTCAGGAAGGACACGCCTAGGTCTCCTAGAAATGAATGTGCTTTGGTGCGAAAAGTGCAAATCAATCCCAGAACAACAGCAAAGGACCTTGTGAAGATGCTGCATGGAATGGGTACAAAAGTATCTATATCCACAGTAGAACGAGTGCTATATCGACATAAGCTGAAAGGCTGCTCAGCAAGGAAGAAGCCACTACTCCAAAACCACCATAAAAAAGCCAGACTACAGTTTACAACTGTTTCATCAGTCCTCTGGTCTGATGAAACAAAAATTAAACTCTTTGGCCATAATGATCACAATCGTTATGTTTGGAGGAAAAAGGGTGAGACTTGCAAGCCGAAGAACACCATCCCAACCGTGAAGCACGGGGGTGGCAGCATCATGTTGTGGTGGTGCTTTGCTGCAGGAGGGACTGGTGCACTTCATAAAATAGATGGCATCATGAGGAAGGAAAATTATGTGAATATATTGAAGCAACATCTCAAGACATCAACCAGGAAGTTAAAGCTTGGTTGCAAATGGCTCTTCCAAATGGACAATGACCCAAAGCATACTTCCAAAGTTGTGGCAGAATGGCTTAAAGACAACAAAGTCAAGGTATTGGAGTGGCTATCACAAAGTCCTGACCTCAATCCAAGCACGGAGGCCTACAAACCTGACTCAGTTACACCAGTTCTGTCAGAAAGAATGGGCCAAAATTCCAGCAACTTATTGTGAGAAGCTTGTGGAAGGCTACCCAAAATGTTTGACCCAAGTTAAACAATTTAAAGGCAATGCTACCAAATACTAACAGAGTTTTTATAAACTTCTGACCAACTGGGAATGTGATGAAAGAAATAAAGGCTGAGATAAATAATTCTCTCTACTATTATTCTGGCATTTCACATTCTTAAAATAAAGTCGTGATCCTAACTGACCTAAAACAGGGAATGTTTACTAGGATTAAATGTCAGGAATTGTGAAAAAGTGAGTTTAAATGGATTTGGCTAAGGTGTATGTAAACTTTCGACTTCAACTGTATATTCTGTCTCATTCCCTATCTATGATGTTTTTCATTGTCAACTGTCTTTTTGTGCTTTCTGTCAGGTCCCCCTTGTAAAAGAGATTTTGAACCAGGGTATTACTGGTTAAATAAAAAATATATTAGCTGTCTGCCATTTAGCTGCAACAGCAACGCATGGCGTGTAGTCCTCTGACACAATGACTGCACTGTAGGGGGGACGCTCGCAGCCGCTAGCAGAGCTGAGCACAGGTCTATGAATATGATTAGTCTTCTCCATTCCACAGGAGGAGAAGAGTGATAAAATGTGTTTGTTTCCAGTGATTAAGCTGGAGGGCTCCACCCCAGTGCGGTACGGTCTTCGGCTCAATATGGATGAGAAGTACACAGCCCTGAAGAGGCAGCTGAGCGAGCTGTGCAGCCTCAAGCCCGAGCAGATTCTCCTGGCCGAGGTCCACGCCTCCAATATAAAGGTGAACCAAGCCCCCTGTTCCCACAGTCGGGCTGTGGCATGTCGAAGCGGGCGGAAATGGCCTGTCACTGACGAGACGTGCGCTTGTGCTTCTAGAACTTTCCGCTGGACAACCAGAAAGTGCGCCGGGCGGCGAGCGGCTTCCTCTGCGCGTTCGAGATCCCCGTGCCGGGGTCGCCCACATCCGTCATCTCACCCACGCAGACTGGTGAGTATGACTCATTCCTCTACTTCAGCAGATACACTGGTGTGTGTGCGCACCTATGAGTCTGTGTGTGTGTGTGTGTGTGTGTGTATATATATATACATACATATTTACAATTGTAAATGAATGCATTGTTCTACGTTTTAAA
Source organism: Synaphobranchus kaupii (assembly GCA_029718625.1). Taxonomy (NCBI): domain Eukaryota; kingdom Metazoa; phylum Chordata; class Actinopteri; order Anguilliformes; family Synaphobranchidae; genus Synaphobranchus; species Synaphobranchus kaupii. The sequence continues at coordinate 40,649,129 of CM056385.1, read as the reverse complement.
GCCTCTGATGTATGTATGTTTTAGAAGTTCCGCCGCTGTCGAACGGAACTGCTGTCCCAGCCACCAATAGCAACTCGATGAAACCAAGCATGTTGCCCAATGGAATGCCAAGCACCGTGGTGCCCTGCGGGACAGAGAAGAGCATCGCCAACGGCATCCCTAATGGCCATGTGGTGCCATTACAGGAGAGCCCCTTCACTGGGTACATCATTGCCATTCACAGGAAGATGGTGAGTGCCAGACCTTTTCCAGGGACACCCTTTTAAAAGTGCCCTGCCCTGAGTACCTTAACATTCCAAATTAGATTGTCTAAATCCTATTAAATCAAATATAGTATTATCCTGTGCTAGAGTGTCTCTTCATAAGGGCATGGGTTCCATGCAGACTTGCTACACCTGGCTTGCTTTTCCCTCAACCAAAGAACGTAAGGACAAATTGCCGTGCTTGATATGATTTAGATTATCTGATCGGGTTAACTTGACACGGTTCAAAGGCGTGGGGTTACGGGGGTAAATTGGTGCGAGACAGAGTGACACGCTGCGTTCGGTCCACAGATGCGGACGGAGCTCTACTTCCTGTCGTCTCAGAAGAACCGGCCCAGTCTTTTCGGCATGCCGCTGATCGTGCCCTGCACGGTGCGCACCAGGGCCAGGGACCTGTACGACTCCGTGTGGATACAGGTGTCCCGCCTAGCCAGCCCTCTGCCACCTCAGGAGGCCAGCAATCATGCCCAGGACTGGTCAGTGCACCACACCACCACGGTCAAAAGCATGCAGTCCACACAAACTGTCAACTTGCCTCCCTTAGAACTGTAGAGAAATGCCAGTTTCCTGCCAACACTTAATTTGCACTTCCTGCATTACCAAGAAACAGTCACATGAATGTGATGTATTCTAATGAGCTGGAAGGTGGGTAGACCTCTATGTTTCAGCACAGACACCTGGTTAGGGGATTTTCTGGGGATAGTGGCTGCCTCTACAGGGCTCTGAAAGAGGATAGAATATGTATGGTGCGTTCGTTAGAGCACATTTGAACTCACATTTGGACAGTGGAGGTACAGTATACTGTATTACTCAGGAAAATATATACATTTTTATGGTAATTGTTTCATTTACCATAATTATAACCAACACCTTTATTGTAAACCATGGCTAGTTTTACCTGCCAAATATGTTAACTTCCAAAATACACACGACCATGAGATTCTGAGCCAGTTTCTTCAGTAATGCATCATCAGTTATAACTGAACAAACAAGTGGCAACATCTGTAAACTGCGATGCCATTACTGTACATTTAACTAGGAGATGCATAGTATTTAGCATATTTAATTATCACATGTTTACATATGTCATATAAATAAAGCATTAGCAGTACCAAATTTCCACAGAAGCAATTTCATTCATTTCATGCTCAGGAAAAAAAATTGTGTGATTTTAAACAAACTGAGAGGGTACAAACTGAGTGTGTGCATTGTTCCTGTTGGCTCGTGGTGTTTCAGTGATGACAGCATGGGCTACCAGTACCCCTTCACCCTCCGGGTGGTACAGAAGGATGGCAACTCCTGCGCTTGGTGCCCGTGGTACAGGTAAGATATCCCCCGAGGCTTCTCCTCATGCGCCTCCCCGCTGGAGTTCACGGAGCGCGTGACCCGCGTGGTCTCTGTGGTCACAGGTTCTGCCGCGGCTGCACGGTCGACTGCAACGAGGACCAGGCGTCCGTGGGGAACGCCTACATTGCTGTGGACTGGGACCCCACAGCCCTGCACCTCCGCTACCAGACCTCCCAGGAGAGGGTAAGAGAAAAACACACCACTGTCACCGCTATGAAGCTTTTTTATACTGCCTCGGAATATCTTAAACGGTTAGGACTGCATGCCTCCTCATGAATTGTGTCTATCCTGATTTGTGACAAAGATATATTCCAGTTCTACCTATTTTATACCGTTGGATATATTATACTTCAGGTGTTGTAACTGAAAGTTTACCTCTAATGTGTGCTTGTTAATTTTTCATCGCTGTTGCTTGTTACACGTTGATGTAACAAGTTTGCAAGTTTCTGAGAATATGAGGGACTGTAACTAAAATATGGTTTTGGTGATGAGAGTGACGATGGTGATGAAAATGATGTAGTGAAGATGATAATGGTGATATTAATGGTGGCGATGTTTGTGATGGTAGGGATGATGATAATGGTGATAATAATGAAGATGACAATGGTGATATTAATGGTGACGATGGTAGTGATGGTGATAATGGTGATATTAATGGTGGCGATGGTAGTGATGACAATAATGGTGATATAATGAAGACGGTAATGGTCATATTAATGTATGTGATGGTAATGATGACGATAATGTAGATGGTAATGATCACGAGGAGGGCGGCACTGATGGTGGTAATGGCAGTCTTTATGATGGTAATGATGAAATCAATGGTAACAATGGCGATGATGATGGTGGTGATAGTTCTGATGGCGATAACGGGTGCCATAACGGCAGCAATAATGGCGACAGCAGTGACGGTAGTGCCGGTAATGGCGGTAAAAGCGCTGTGGCTGGTCTCGCAGACGGTGGAGGAGCACGCCAGCGTGGAGCTGAGCCGCAGGGCGCAGGCCGAGCCCATCAGCCTGGACAGCTGCCTGCGGGCCTTCACCAGCGAGGAGGAGCTGGGCGAGGACGAGAAGTACTACTGCTCCAAGTGCAACACCCACCGCCTGGCCACCAAGAAGCTGGACCTGTGGAGACTGCCCCCCGTCCTGGTGAGAGAGCCGAGCCACATTCCGGCCTCACTCACGTCTGTACCGGTCCCCGTCACATGGTCCTGTCCCACTCAACCAGAAAGCCCCACTCTGCAAAGCTCAACCAACCGGCCAATAAATGTGGACGTAACAATGTCTCGTGTTTGCCTCGTTTTGCAGATCGTCCATTTGAAACGGTTCCAGTTTGTTAATGGGCGCTGGATCAAGTCTCAGAAGATAGTCAAGTTCCCCAGGGAGAAGTTTGACCCCAGCGCCTTTCTGGCACAGAGAGAGGCGGGGCACAGCCAACAAGGGCAGGAGGAGTGCCCGGGGGAGGAGCCACAGGAGGCGGGTCCAATGCCAAAGGCCAGTGACGATGAGGCCGGGAGCATACCTTCCATCACTGTCCCACCTGAGCTGCCCAACAGCACCAAAGGTCTGCACTCCTTACCGCTCCCATCTGTACTACTCAGTGGAGAGTTTTCATGAGCCATAATGATGGGTGGAGCTAGCTGTCAATTACTGACCTACTGGAGGCAATCAAAATGCTTGCTCCCCACAACGCAGCACTGTGATTGGTTCAGATCAGTGGGTCACTGAGAACACTTGGTAACTCCTCCCATTATGAGGTTTGTGAAGCCTCACTCTCCATTTGCAACCAGTTCTTGCGTGGATATGGGTCCACACCTAAGAAGCTCATGAGGTGTGTGTGTGTGTGTGTGTTTCTATGTCTGTGTGCGTGCGTGCTTGTGTGTGTGTGTCCGTGTGCGTCCGTGCGTGCTTGTGTGTGTGTTCGTGTGTGTGTGTCCATTTGTGTCCGTGTGTGTGTGTGTGTGTGTGTGTCCGTGTGTGTGTGCGTGCGTGCATGCGTGTGTGTGTGTCCGTGTGTGCGTGCGTGCGTGTGTGTGTGTGCGTGCATGCGTGTGTCCGTGTGTGTGCGTGTGTGCGTGCGTGCGTGCGTGTGGCGTGCATGTGCGTGTGTGCGTGTGTGTGCGTGCGTGCGTGCGTGTGTGTGTGTGTGTGCGTGCGTTTGCGTCTGCTTGCGTTTTCCTCGCTGCAGCTTCTCCTGCCGCAGGCCGGAAGTCCAGCCCCCCGGTGAGCGGAGACTGCGGCTCATCCCCCAGCCCCAAGAGCGGGGGCAGGAGACCGGGCCGACTGCGTCTGCCCCACAGGCTCCGCCTCTCCGACAGCAAGGAGAACCTGGACAGTGGCAGGGAGAGCCCCACGGAGCGGGAGCTGGGCGCGGCCGAGGAGGAGGCGCCGGGGAGGGACCGCGACGCCACCGCGACCGACGGGCAGAGCAACGGACACGCCGATGACGGCATGGACCTGGAGACCTCCCACCGCCAAAGAGACCAGATCTGCCTGGACCCCGTATACAAATTATATGCAATTTCGGTACGTGTTGGTGTAGATTTTTAAAAAGACATTTATTGGCATTTGTTTGCATTGTGAGGCCGAAGCCATTTTATCTCCCTGCACCACGCTTGTCCTTTGTAATGTGTGATCATGTGTCTGGTTCCCCCACAGTGTCACTCTGGAATTCTGGGAGGAGGCCACTATGTGACATACGCCAAAAACCCAAATGACAAGTGGTACTGTTACAATGACAGTAGCTGTAAGGTGAGAACACGGTTATTTCACAGCTCAAGGGTGTCTGATATAGGATCAACACTAAATTACTTTCGGCTCATCCTTGCCACTTTTTGTACATCGCATGCGAGTTAATTCCTTTAAAAAAAATGTTTTTTATTATTATTATCTCTCCCTTAGGAATTGCGCTCTGACGAGATCGATACAGACTCTGCCTACATCCTGTTCTACGAGCAGCAGGGCGTGGACTACTCCCTGTTCCTGCCCGGGACAGACGGGAAAAAGATGGCGGACACCAGCAGCATGGACGAGGACTTTGAGTCGGACTACAAGAAGTACTGCGTCCTTCAGTGACGCCGGCGGTCGCGCTCTTTCACCCGCCGACGTGGCTGCGCACGCGCATGCAAAGCCCGCAGGACCGCAGGCCCAGTGGGGAGGGAGGGAGGGGGGGGGGGGGCTTCACTTCTGCACCCGAAGCACAACGCGCCCGTCTCATCGGCGGTCATCACATAAGGAAGCTCCTCCCTGCGGTGGTACTTTTACCCAGCCATTCCAGTCACCTCTGATTTCAAATCAAATGTGAGAAAGAGAGTTTATGTGTTGCTAGTTGCCAAGTGAAGTGTTACCCTCCCTAATCCCAATAGTGCTTGTTATATTGATGTCACGTGTGTCCGCGGCACCGGTCTTAATATGCAATATGATGTGCGCGTGCATTCACACTTTGGAGGTGTACGTCTGTACGTTGCACAGGTGGCGCCAGTCATCACATGCATGATTGACAGGTTGATTATTACGCCTGTGCGGGTTCAATGAGGATGAAACTTACAGGTTCAACACAGTGTGGTACAGTAGTTATTACCACTTTATTGTAGAAGTAGACTTGTGGAGCACTGTTGTTGAAAGTGTAAGAGCTATTAAGATGCTGTCAGCAGAAAACCTCATACGCTACCTCAGTATGTACATTTTTTGTTTCTATTTTGTGCAGTGTACTGGCTTGTCGTGGCAGGGTTAGGACATGGACAGTGACTTACAGTACACTTACAATACACATCCTTCCTGAATCTTGTGCTTGCTCTTGTAAAAAAAAAAAAAAAAAAAAGGCCCACGTAAGAACCACAGAGAATCGTGGGAGCTGTAGTTTGCACTTTGTAACTGCCAAAAGCAGAGGTTTGTGTGTGAAGCTGTCCCATGTAGTAAGTGTTTTTGGCATTGAGTGTATTTGGTGCACTTTTTTTAAAACTCGAGTGGTGAACTTGAGTTGAAATGTTTTGATTTGTATATGGGTTGGGTGCCATACAGTATGCATTACATCTCAGCCACTTAAAGTACACATTTTGTTTTTTAAATTAATTTAGCTTAAGTGCTTATTTTATAGTGATTTACTTTTTATATGACCCATTGCGTTGATTTTTAATTTGCTTTAATTTGCAGGGCAGGCCATGCGTCCTCTCCCCTGTGCCATTTTGAGCCACGGTAGACATTCAGCAGCACGTGTGTGTTTTGGTCAATGTCATCACCATGCTTTCTTACAAAGTGCACAGAACCTTTCTGTCGGACAAAATCACACGGGGCTCGTTCGCGTTCTGTCGACTTCCCGATGATTCCATGTGGTCTGTTCATAGCAGTTGGCTCGTTGCGTCCAGACCCGCTTTCCGATGCATTTTGTTCTTGTTTATTCTGAATTTGAAAAGCTTGTTTTTGTCATTGATTTTGCCATTGAGTCCAGAGTGTGCTTGAGAGAGAGCCCTCGGCATGGCATTTTTACGATTAGTGTCATATGAGACTGCGAGTAGCTGTGTAGGCAAAATTTAAACTTGTACTGGTAAAGTACTTTTGGTCAGTTCTTTCAATTTTGTGCAGATGTTACTTGTTGGGTATATTATCTGGCTTCTTGTAGCACTGAATTGAGAGTTTTCATTGGTAGCAGCATTTGAGTCGCCACTGTGATTGGACACGTTTCCTTGCACCTTGTGATCTGTTGACAGCCATGCCAATGCCTACCAATGAGGTAGAGGGGGATGCTCCCCACAACGGCTAACATCGAATGGGAATCCTCGTAACTAAGCTGAAGCCTGATCGGCTTTTGAGGGGTTTGGGCGAAATGTAGATTGAAAGATGCTTGTGCTGGAAGGTTTTTTGGGGATCACACTCGATCTTTGCCAGCGTTCTAGCGCATTATAAAATCCGCCACAGGCTGAGAACGGCAGTCGCCCCCGCGGGCCTTTGTGACGTACCGTTTAGGTAGCGGCCAGTCGTTCTGGACGTCATCTCATCTCAGCCGCCATCACAACAGTGACGTGAAACTCTCGCATAGATGTTAGCAAACACTGTCGGTGGAATAGATTTAACTGTATTGTCGTAACTTATTTATACGTGTGAACTCTCCTTTTAAATTGGTTTATTTAACTGTGGAAAAAAAATTATCTGTTGAAACTAAAACCACTCTACCAGAAATAATAATTGCATAATCATAATACATGATATAATTCACGTAGGTGAAATGATGAGACTGAACTGGGACAGAGATAATACACTGCGATTGCTTTATCTCTCGCTTTATAACTGTTGGCTTTGAATGTAGGGGCTGGGCAAGGAGGGGCCTCTACTTTGATGGTATTTGTTCATATAGCAGATGCCTTCATCCAGATCAACTTAGTCTGTAGCTCTTTTATGTATGTTACCCATGTATAGAGCTGGGGCAATTCAGGTTTTGTATGTACTACACTTATGGGGTTAACAGCACTGTCTCCCAGAGTCAAACCAGCAACCCTGTGTTTGGCCATGTGTCGTCTTCTCTAACCGCTAGCCCACTGTAGACTGAAACCTGTACTGTGTAACTGCAGCGTACATATGGCTTCTTCTCTTAAAGTGCTCATTTTAAAGCTTTTCAGTTCTTTTTTTAGACCTTTGCCTGCTAACACACAGCAATTTAACACTGTCGGTGTACATTTAACACCCTAGGGTGTTTATATGAGTCCTTGGACTAATATAAACACCCTAGGGTGTTAAATGTACACCTCCATCTTTGCTGTGCAGGGGTTATGTATCGGGTGAAGAGCTAGTTCCACAGTCCAAGCAGTGCGGTATACTACTGAATTGTATTGTCCTTTTTGTCATTAGTTGTAATCTTTTTGTTATATTAATTCCTATGGACTGACGGACATGTATTAATTTAATGAAATTTATTTTGTAAAGTATTGTGTAAAGAATAAAAATTACATTGCACTGACATTGATTCTGGAAATAAAAAACCCATGTACATAAGCGTGTTTTGGGAAAAAAAAACAAAAAAAAAAACAAGATGTTTAGGAATATGAGATGTATAAAATGTACCTGAATGTAGTTGTGTATGGAGTGAATCTTGTTTATCTGTAACTATTGTTCGAACAACCAATTAAATACTGTGGATGAATGCTGTGGCCTTTCCCCCAGGTGTGATTTCTTAAGGGAGATGATTTGATGTTTATGGCAGATTGGTAGATTACAGGTAAGAAGTAGAACAGACTCATGTAAGAACAGACTCATGTATGCTGGTGCATAATTCATTCAGGTCTATGACGTACTCTGGTTGGGATGGCAGGTATGCCGTCATGAGTCTGTTGTCTGTTGTCTGTTTCATTGACCACATTCTCTTGAGATGGTAAGATGAGGAAACACAGGGCAAAGTTGCATTAAATAATTTAGGAAAGTTTGGATAGCATTGCTTTGGAATAGAGCTAGTTTATTTAGTGTGAGCTACGATAGGCAATATTGTTAGTTGTAACTTGGCCACATTTTGATATCAAGACTTTTAAAGGCAGGCCTAGTTTTTGCAAGTTGGAATTAAGAACTTATGGACAGCGCTATGTAGGCTATGCGTGAGTAACTTGGCTTTTTTTTTTTACATCGTAGACGTTTTTGATCTGATTTTACACTTACTGAAGCCATTCATTACAATAGTTTGATCTGGCCATTATGGAATGCTTGTAAAGCTTTTGTAGTGAGGTTTGGTCACTTTTATTCAGAATTAATTAAGTTCAACACTCAGTTAGAATTCTATACGTCAGTAGAGCCCAACTTGGTGAAATAACGTAGACATGACAATGGGTTGGAAAAATGACACGTTTTATTGGCTACAACTATGAATATGTGAAAAATAGAAACAATAATTGATATAACATTCTATGACTTAATCTTAATCAGAGGAAATGATAATTATGTGACAGCTAAATATAGAAGCTAACAGTCCTACCATTAACAAAGGTTAGTTTGTATTATGGGTTAATGACATGCTAAACTATATTTTGTGGTTAGCTCATTTTATCAGTCTCATACATATAAAGTTTTAATGGTGTAAAACTATAAGGTCAGGGAAATTGTTTATTCCCGACCGAAACGCGCATAGCAAAACAAAATACAAACAACAGTAGGAACCAGCAGCAAAATGACCTCAACTGGGTATTACAGGTCTTATGCTAGCCTATCAATTGATGTCAGTGCTAAATAAAATGCGTTTCAATACTTAACGGTAACAAAGGGAGGCCAGTCCCGATTCCGTAAGTGATGTCAGCTCGTCAGCTGGTCCAAGGTCCCGGCAGGTGAGTGGACTCCTGGAGACTTCTTCACCGAAGTCGGTCACGACAGGTTTCCAGTCAGGTTGACGTGGACGTGCACAGATCTCCACTTGGGTCCGGCCGCAAGTGAGACAGTAGAGGAACAGTTTGAAGAAACGTGTCCTCAAAACAGCTGTTGAGAATAAACCAGCTTGGTTTATTCTGTGGACGGTGGCAGGCCAACTCTGTCTCGGTGATCAGGCGAGATGCGGGTTGGGAAACGCAGAAGTCCATCAGGGTTTCAGTGGTGCGTCTGGTAGTGGTAAGACTGCGTCTTTCCCATCAGAGCCGTCCGGGTTCAATGGTGCGTCTGGTAGGGGTAAGACTGCGTCTTTACCGTCAGAGCCGTCCGGGTGCGTCTTTCAGAGCAAAGTTGGTAAAGTTTCATGGGTTTTTATGCTCAAAAGTCACTGACAAGTCCGAACCCATTCCTTTGATCCCAATTGGTAGATGGCTTTAGGGCACCCATACAATTGATTGGCTCATTTCCTTGGAACCATCAATAAACACAGATGGATCAGCCATTTCCAATCACCTCAGGGTGTGCGTGCGTGTGTTAAATTGGGGTGCCCCCTCTCCTCAAAAGAGGGGGGAGTTCCTGCCTAATCCAGTGCCTGATCGATCAAGCAGTCTGTGTTCATCTCAGAGTCACATGAAGAAGGGTACAGACACTCCATTGTGCCTCAGTCTGATCAGGAGTGTTAATAGTGAACGACTCCGCAGGGGGCCCAGTCTCATGATCATTAAGCCAGAGTCCCAAAATGTCCCTGTGTAACCATTGCACTTTCATAAATTACACAGCACATTAGACTAATTCAGCATTCATGACTACTCAGAAATGATTCGTACATGCTTGCTTCAGTAGAGATACTTTAAGTTGATAGACTAACGCACAGAGGTGTGTTCAGGGCCATTTGTATATGTGGCAAAGTTGCAGCAGCTAGCGCCAACATCATTGAGGAGTATGCGATTTCTTTATGCGCTTCACAGCTTGTGTGATTTTTTTGAAGGGCAAGGGAAGGACTGCCTGCGTGCGCTGCGTTTCTGTGACCTCCCGACTCTCAAGTCTCGAAATAACACAAAGGAAACCACAGCTTGTGCGCTCGCTGTCATTCTGCATTCAGACCGGCGTGTTGCACAGGTTTGGAGTTGTTTCTCTGAAACCCTCAGCTGACATTCAGAGCTGACCACCTCAGGGTGACAGGAAATATGGCAGATTGGTAGATTACAGGAGAGTAAGAACAGACTCATGTATGCTGGTGCATAATTCATTCAGGTCTATGACGTACTCTGGTTGGGATCCGCCAAGTTACGGCTTGGTGGGGCATGCCCCATACCTATACAGCACCGAGAGTTTGGCACTTTTCAGGGTTTCCTACAGAAGTAACCACAATGACCATAGACTCTCAGCCCTTAAAAACATTAACTTCTGTATGTTCTGACCTCATGTAACCACACAGCATTCAGATACAACTTCACACATCCACACAATAACGCCCCAAACTTGGGTTATTTTGCTGTTTTTCTCCTTCCTCTTCTTCTTCTTCTTCTTCTTCTTCTTCTTCCCATTTTCCTGCCAAACTGCCTGCCTCCATCGCGATCCAATGGGGAGAATTATTGTTTGAGGGTATATTCCGTATACCTGCTCATCAAGCTTATCATCCAATAAAAATGCTTCATACAAATGTTTTTTAATGTTAATGTAGCTAATGGCTTCATGCTTTCCAGGAAGCTACTGTGGCTTAGTGGTTAAAACTGCAATCTCTCACACAGTGGATTGTGGGTTCGAGCCCAGCAGGGCACATGTGTATTTTCCACAAAAACAATGTGCAACTGTTAAGTACTTTTTATTTCTTAGACTGTTATTATTTTCACATTGACACATTAACGTATGTTTATTGCAAAGGCAAAAGAGGTTTACAATATTAACTGTTCAATGTTTCACTTGTATTTCACTTGTACTATATCACACCCTCCCCAAACCGGACGCTCGCTTTTTCTTGCAAGTTTGAAGAAACGTGTGATTTTTTTGAAGCGCAAGGGAAGGACTGCCTGCGTGCGCTGCGTTTCTGTGACCTCCTGACTCTCAAGTCTCGAAATAACACAAAGGAAACCACAGCTTGTGCGCTCGCTGTCATTCTGCATTCAGACCGGCGTGTTGCACAGGTTTGGAGCTGTTTCTCTGAAACCCTCAGCTGACATTCAGAGCTGACCACCTCAGGGTGACAGGAAATAACCCCCCCCCCCCCCCCCCCCCCATGTCCTAATTACAGACGAACACAGACATTCATACAAGAAGCACCTGTATTTAACGGGAGTGTGACCTCTTAACGTATTTTCCTGAAGGTAATCTTATTTTCTTTCTTCAGTATGTTTATTATGTCATGCTTATTTTTTAGTTTCCTATAGGTGTGATTCTACACTGCATTTAGTATGCAGTAGTGCTAAACCTGATCTTCCTATAGAGGTTTTCTGTGTTACATGCCCACTAACTGAGAAGGTGTTTCCCACAGAGCTACGGGGAGGCCTTTAGTAACTGACATCACACAACAACGGATGAAGAAGAGTGTTGTGGTTGTTTGCTCTGAAATAGTCCTTTCTAAAAGCTTGAAATGTGTTCACAGCTCCTGGACATATATTTTACAAGCGAGATTGAAGAGAACTATGTGTTAAACGGGAGATTTTTTGGACTGTGACAAAGTAGAGGATTGATGCGTGTGACGTGTTCCACACATTGGTAACCTAGGTAAGCCATGTCTTTCTCAGTAAACGTATTAATGAAAAATCTTATTTGTACTTCTAGAATTGCCCTGATTTGTAAGTATATTGTTAATAAATAAATAATATGGTATAATGCTATTAAATCTTCTTGTTTATAACCTTGTCACTAAGTATAGTGTTTCTAATATTTTTTACTATGTATTTTCACAGATGTAGACTAATAGGTTTTTACACACCAGAACAAATATACCATGTTAAAAGATTAAACTAATTGACGCTTTCATTAATATAAAATTTTGTATACGTCATAGATGGTACTGTCAAATGAATAAATATCTTAATATATTTGAAGTCCAGTTTTACGGCAATCATCTTTTGTTTTATGGAAATTTCCTCACAAAGAAGTCACGGTTATGTACATTTTTTTAAATCTAATTTTAAATCAAATTTGAGTCAAATGAAAGGTAAAAGTCTGAATTTCCAGGATATGAAATCAGAAGCACCTTGTCAACCATTTTCAGACCTAAGATTAATCATTGAATGATATAAAATAAAAAGTCTGAAAAACAAGTTACATGTTAGTGTTAACGACAATATGATTGCCTTGATAAAATCATCTTATTTTTGCCCTGACGTTCCTCTTTTGGCAACATCATTATGGACAATATGAAATTGAAATTCATAATTATCAATCAATAATCTTGATGGCATTCTGTTACTGTCATTTCTTTACCATATTTCTTTACGTAATTCACTTAACCCATTGTAGTTTAACAGACAAAAATGCTTGAACGAAAAGTATTAAAAAAGCTTAAACGCTTAGGGCCCTATCTTACAACCGGCGCAAAGCGGCGCTAACGCAAACGCAAGTGTCTTTGCTATCTTACACCCGGCGCTAGGTCCATAATAGCGCCTAACGCTTACGCCGTCAAACTAGCATGTTGACGGCGTAACTCTTGCGCCATCATTAGTGAACTGGGCGTGTTGGTCTTAAGATGAGGAGTGGCCAGGATTCTTTTTGGCGTATTGCTATCTTGAGCCAGCAGAAAGCGCTTGCGCTAGAACCACCACAAACCTGGTCTAAAGTCATGTCGCAGTTGTTTACATGCTATTTTAACGGCGCATATAAGTGCGTCTACATAGGCGTGTGCACAACGCGCATACCCTCCTGTCTGTTACACACAGGGGCGTGCACAGGCATGACTAAAATATCTAGATCACAATGTGAAATATTATTACTGTGTAGGCTATATCAAAAATGCATAATAATAAAAGGTTCCATAGGTCCACATACCTTTCCCTCAGCGAAGGGAAACAATGCCACATTACATTGCTCTCAGCCCACTCCATCAACATCCAGGCGATGTGCGATGGTACGGGACAATGGCTATCCATTAAAAAGGAGCTGATAACACCTATAGCTATCAAGCCTAATGCGCGAATTGTCTTTGCACCTAATGCGTGAATTGTCATTCAATGGAAAACTCGCGCACGGCAATAGACGGACATTTAAGTTCTGAAAATGCGCTTCAGATGTCATTACAATACAGCTCTGTTTATCTATGAATACAGCCTGTAAGTAAATAGAATGGTTTGTGACTGAAAAAAGTTCAAAACCTTGTCCAGTGAATATTGCTTTTATTGTTTTTCAAATAGCCTAGGCTACAGCGGACTCGCTGTGCATAATGTTTTTTCGATAGACTATGGTTAAAAAACTGAGATAAATGTCATCATGTTAACTGAATTGTAGCCTAACCTTAGCTATTCTTCGTCCTTCATATTTTTTTAATTACAGTGACAAGGTTTCCATACCCTCAACTTATTAAAACCCCGCTGATTTCACCTGTTATTCCATAACTGAGAGTCTAAAAACCGAGCTAATGGTAAAACCATGCAGGGTACTGTAGGTCATATGCTTTCTGTGGAAATGTGGTTTACAGCGGTGTGTGTGTGTGTGTGTGTGTGTGTCGGGGGGGGGGGTGGGGGGGGGGGGTGGTGGCGGAAGTTGTTTCAAATAAGAAGGAGCCCTGTTTTAAGTGAGAGGTTTAGCCCAACCCCTCCCTCCACATTCCTGGTTCCAATTCATCTTAAGGTTGTTAATATGAATACATATTAATATTGAAAAAGGAAAAAATTTTGTGCTCAGTACATAAGGTGCATCCAGGGAATGTCAATGTACAGAAGAAGGTATACCAGGAGCACTCCGTGGATATAGAATCAGACCATATTAATATCAACATGGATTCTAGAAAATGTGTGTTACAGTGGACCAAGCCAAGAACACACCGAAAAGCACAAGCCATATGGCTTGTTCTCTGTAGAGCAGGATAGGTCCTCTATGTCTTTCTGACTTACTGCTAATGTTCTAGGCCACCGGGCCTCACCAGAGCAGTCTTCCCTTTGAGCATCACAGCCATGTCAGCCGCCGGAAATGACTCAACAGCAACCCCAAAGCCAGGTAAATCCCCTTTTCTCACATTACCTTTAGGGCTGACTTTCTGCGTTGGACGACCGCAACGTGACTCTCCGTTCATCACTCACTGCGCGTTCCCATTCTGTTGCTTTTCCCCCGTGATAGGCGAGATAACGTTAGCGATGAGTGCTGCAGTTTAACAGAATAGCGTAATCGCTCTGCATTGAATATTAAAACATGTGCATGTATGAGTATGGGTATTTGTGTGTGTGTGTGTGTGTGTGTGTGTGTGTGTGTGATCGTTGTATACATGTGAACATATCGTCCCTGCGCCGAGTGCTTTTGTGAATCGGGATGAATCGGTGGAAGGTACTTCTCCTGCCTCCTCCTCTCTTTGGTGACGATGCGTTGCGCTCGCCGTCTCTTTTCAGACGCCGCTGTCTTGAACGCGATCGACTACAGCCTCATCGGCGTCTCGGCGTTCTTCGTCATGACCATGACTCTGCTGCTGCTCCTGTGGCTGATGAAGTGAGTGCCTACAGGTGCCCTTGACCGCGGCGTCAAAGGACGGCATTCCTCAATGGTCACACTCGCTTCTCCCAAACGTGTGTGTAATCATTTGGTCGTAACGCTAATACATCACATTAACTCTCGCGGTCTCATCTACCCGCGGCAGGTATCGCTCGCTGATGCGGACCATTCGGCAACTGAGGGGGGAGCAGCGGTTACAGAATATTCCTCCGCCAGACACGCCGGCCTCAGTGGACATGGTCACTGTCACGCCGGGCCAGGCGACGCCCTCCGACAGTCCACTGCAGAGACAGAAATCCAAATCGGCCTCCAGGTCGCTGTGGAAACCATCGCAACCGGTAAATGCATCACGTATATTGATTGAGCCAGCTCAATCAGACATTTTGGTGAGTCCCAAATGTTCAGATGATGAAGACAAATTGTAGGCTACTGGATATATACACCAAATGGGTGGTGCATCAGAACATGGCTTGCATTTATAGGACACATTTGCCAGGGTCCCGACTTCACTAAGGCTAACCTTCCATCCATTGATAGTACTATATTCCCTTGGGAACCAACTTCACTTAGGCTTACCTTACATTGCTATCACTACATTTCCCAGGGTCCCCGCTTCACAAAGGCTGACCTGAGTCTAATGCAGCTCATCAAAGCAGGGAAGGAGGGCGTGTTCTACAAGGCAAAGATGACAAGAGGAACCTGCAAAGGCCACTCAATATTCACCTGCAAGATCACCAAAGAGGGTAATGCCCACCATAGATCTCACACACGGCACTGATGTTAGCCAATGGTCAAGGTCACAAGAGCTAATGTTGTTCTATCCTTTTTGTCGTAATGTTTGGCCCTTGTCTCTAGGTGTCACTGCTAAACGAGTGGAGACAGAGGTGTCTATCATGAGGAAGCTGGGACACCACAAGAACGTGCTGCAGCTGCTGGACTGGAACGCCACTGAAGGTGAGGGACGAGTTCTCTGTCCTCCATGTCTGACTCCCACAATGCACTGTGCTGAACTGTTCCCTGTCCGCTGTTCCCCAGGCCCCTACGTGCTGATCCTGGAGTACGTGAACTGTGGCACCCTGCGGAGCTTCCTGCAGACCCAACGCGACAGGCTGAGCTCTGACAGCGAGCTGCAGAACCTCTTCACCGTGGCAGCTTACCACATAGCACTGGCTATGGACCACCTACGTGCCAAAATGGTATTTCACATCCTCACCCACACCCACCCCCCCCCCAAAAAAAACCACGGATGCAGAACCCTGTTCCTGGAAGGTCCTATCTGTTTAAGAATTTTCTTCAGCTTCCACAAATTACCCTTATTCAATTAACAAATTAGCTGTATACACCAACTTCAGTTAACCTCTAAACTAGACCATGGTTAAATTATTTTTTGTTTTTAATTTAGGAACAAGAACAGTTTTCAGTTGTCATTCATGAGCTTATCAATAAATGTAGCTAAAATTGAATGTCACAGAAACGATGGGGCTAATTAAAAAACAGAGATGAAATGGACAAAAACGGATACGGCCCTCTGGGAACGTGACTCCCATCCCCTGCCCGACAGGTATGACATTAGCATCATCCTGCTGCAAACAGCTCACTTTACCAGCCACAGGACTCTAGCTATGGCACACCTGGACACTAAGGGTGCGCCCCAATGTTCTTCACTCCTCACCTCCTTCCCTCCACTCGTCCCCTCCACTTGTCTCCTTCAAGGAGGTATGCAAAACAGCCTGTACGTTTCAAGTGCAAGTAGTTGCATGTACAGTATACAATGTACCTGACGCTGCGGTTTTCGTTGAGACATTAATTAATATGTAACCATTAATATGCAATTAATATGTAATCAGCAACATTAGATTAGGACACAACAATTGGTTTCCAGTGCACGGAGGAGAGGAGGTGGTAGTAGAGGAAAGGAGGATTCATTTTTGAGTATTAGGACACACCCTAGGACAGTGCTTCTGCTCACCAGCTATCACTCATACCCATAGACAGAAAGTAATAAAGCAAAGGAAACGGTTCAGTTTTTACACCAAACAACTACAACCAGAGCAAACAACTAGACTGCCCCTAGGTGCATTAGGACAAGATAAAAAAATATATATATTTCAAAGAAATTAGACCATCATGTCAATAAATATAATTTATACCTGCTGAAGGATTGAATATGGATCTCATTAAACAGGAATGGTAAATATACAACCAAAATAAAGTCTAGCTGGTGTAGCACTTGTAATCAAGGTGTTGGACACTTTAATGTTCACGTTGAAAGTGCTTTCCCTGTATCGTTAAACATAAATTTTACATTCCTGCAACTCCTTGGGTTCAGCAGTGCAAATGAGATCCATAAACCCTTCTCTGAAGTTCAGAAAGGACCGCAGAGAGCAGCAGTCTTTGTGCTGTCCCAGGTGGTGTAGGGGATATGGTCTCATGTGTGTCTTTGTGCTGTCCCAGGTGGTGTAGGGCAGTGATTCTCAACTGGTGGGTCGCGACCCAAAAGTGGGTCGCGGACCCGTTTTCAGTGGGTCGCGGGCCTTTGCCTGGGCAAAAAATAAAAATAAAAATAAAAATTTATGCAACGGAGTGCCGTCTATTCACACTCCTTAACAGTAGGTGGCGATAATGCCCTGTAATGCTAATTGACACCCGCCATTTCACAGTATAGAAGAATATTTCCCTCTCTAGCATCGCCACCTGCTGGTCGTTTTGGTTTATCATTAAACTTGTTTTTTTGTGTTGGCATACTGTGATATTCTGTACTATCTCAGGTTCAAACTGCACCATCTTTTCATTAAATAAATTTGAGAAGTTGAAAATTTTCCTCGATTTGGGTCGCGGCTTGTCATTAAGGGGTGATGGTGGGTCCCGAAGCCAGACCAGTTGAGAACCACTGGTGTAGGGGATATGGTCTCATGTGTGTCTTTGTGCTGTCCCAGGTGGTGTAGGGGATATGGTCATGTGTGTCTTTGTGCTGTTCCAGGTGGTGTAGGGGATATGGTTTCATGTGTGTCTTTGTGCTGTCCCAGGTGGTGTAGGGGATATGGTTTCATGTGTGTCTTTGTGCTGTCCTAGGTGGTGTAGGGGATATGGTCTCATGTGTGTCTTTGTGCTGTCCTAGGTGGTGTAGGGGATATGGTCTCATGTGTGTCTTTGTGCTGTCCTAGGTGGTGTAGGGGATATGGTCTCATGTGTGTCTTTGTGCTGTCCCAGGTGGTGTAGGGGATATGGTCTCATGTGTGTCTTTGTGCTGTTCCAGGTGGTGTAGGGGATATGGTTTCATGTGTGTCTTTGTGCTGTCCTAGGTGGTGTAGGGGATATGGTCTCATGTGTGTCTTTGTGCTGTCCTAGGTGGTGTAGGGGATATGGTCATGTGTGTCTTTGTGTTGTCCCAGGTGGTGTAGGGGATATGGTCTCATGTGTGTCTTTGTGCTGTTCCAGGTGGTGTAGGGGATATGGTTTCATGTGTGTCTTTGTGCTGTCCTAGGTGGTGTAGGGGATATGGTCTCATGTGTGTCTTTGTGCTGTCCTAGGTGGTGTAGGGGATATGGTCATGTGTGTGTCTTTGTGCTGTCCTAGGTGGTGTAGGGGATATGGTCTCATGTGTGTCTTTGTGCTGTCCTAGGTGGTGTAGGGGATATGGTCTCATGTGTGTCTTTGTGCTGTCCCAGGTGGTGTAGGGGATATGGTCTCATGTGTGTCTTTGTGCTGTTCCAGGTGGTGTAGGGGATATGGTTTCATGTGTGTCTTTGTGCTGTCCTAGGTGGTGTAGGGGATATGGTCTCATGTGTGTCTTTGTGCTGTCCTAGGTGGTGTAGGGGATATGGTCATGTGTGTCTTTGTGTTGTCCCAGGTGGTGTAGGGGATATGGTCTCATGTGTGTCTTTGTGCTGTTCCAGGTGGTGTAGGGGATATGGTTTCATGTGTGTCTTTGTGCTGTCCTAGGTGGTGTAGGGGATATGGTCTCATGTGTGTCTTTGTGCTGTCCTAGGTGGTGTAGGGGATATGGTCATGTGTGTCTTTGTGCTGTCCCAGGTGGTGTAGGGGATATGGTCATGTGTGTCTTTGTGCTGTCCCAGGTGGTGTAGGGGATATGGTCATGTGTGTCTTTGTGTTGTCCCAGGTGGTGTAGGGGATATGGTCTCATGTGTGTCTTTGTGCTGTTCCAGGTGGTGTAGGGGATATGGTCTCATGTGTGTCTTTGTGCTGTCCTAGGTGGTGTAGGGGATATGGTCTCATGTGTGTCTTTGTGCTGTCCTAGGTGGTGTAGGGGATATGGTCTCATGTGTGTCTTTGTGCTGTCCCAGGTGGTGCACTGTGACCTGGCCTTGCGGAACATCATGGTGAACAGCTTCCCTCGGGAGGTGAAGGTAGCTGAGTTTGGCCTGGCCCGAGACCTCACCCGCATGAGGAGCCGACGCAGCACCCGTAAGAAGAACCGTCCGGTGAGGCTCGTCGCAGGCTGCGCCGACCTCTGACCCCCTAGGTGGAAGACGGGGTCAAAGTGCACCAGACCACGTATGTGGCAGCTGTGACATGGTGCTCTCTTGTGTTTATGCAGGAACGAGTCCCCCTGCGCTGGTACCCTCCAGAGTATTTCAGAAGCAAGTACTACAGTTTCAAAGGGGATGTGTGGGCTTTCGGCATAGTGCTCTGGGAGATGCAAACTTTTGGTATGTTAAATTTAAACCAGAGGGACACAAGACCTTCGGCAATAAATGCATTTGTGTATGTTTTTCCACTGTAACCAAATACAAAGCTCTGTAAATGATAACATAAAATGTAAACTAACATGTGCAATGCATGAGCTAATGGAGTATGCAAAAATGCTAATTATAGTGGTGTCCACAAAGGAAATGCACCATGTATAAAATTGAACAAAGTAATCAAAATGAAAGATCTGACTTTTAGTCGTCCATAATAACTTCTTACAAGAGAGTGTGATATGATCATAATAATAATAATAATATTGAGATGTTCCTTTAATATGTTGCAAAGCATCTTTCGTGCAAAGGATTTTTTAAATTACCATCTATACAGTATGTGGAAATTAAACAGCAGTATACAATTGAAATCATTAAAATAGAATAGAATAATTTAAATGGAAAAGAATTGTTCTATTCTATTCTATTACAAGGTAATATACTGCTCAAGTTCTACTGCATAATGGTATTTTAGGCACCTTGCCCTACCCCAATCTTGAGAGCTCGGAAGAGGTCATCTACCACATCTGCACTGGACACAGGAATACAGACCCTGAGAACTGCAGGCCAGAGATGTAAGTGTGCAATATCCCATTGAAACACTGTAAAAGAAGCATAATACTAAAATGCTTAGCATTTATAGCCCTGCTGTGGGGAAATTTATTATTATTATTTTTTCCCATCAGCAGGGCTAAAAATGCTAAGCATTTTAGTATTACACCTCCAACATCGATGAAAGCATTGTGAAAAAAACAAGAAAAGATTTCCCTTGCCATTTTCTCTTTAAATGATGTTTTAACACCATTTTTCTCATACCGTTCCCACTCTGGTCACCTTGTTTCCAGACTCCAAATGATGAGGGATTGCTGGCTGGAGCACTACACCCTCAGGCCCTCCTTCGTGGACATCATCCGGATCCTGGAGACCGTCCTGGAGAACGATGCGGTGAGTGGCCCCTACCGTGCCTCTCGCTTTCCCCCTGAGGTTCCACATATGGTTAGCCAGTTTGTGGCTACTATTAACACGACTAACATCTCAGCTTGTGAGCAATGCACTTAGATAACTGTCTTCATTTCACTGTTGTATTTTTCACAAATGTGTATTCTTCGATTGTGGTATTTTTAGTGATACAAGATTTCCATGCAGTAGATAATATTGATTTTCAGTATCTTTAAAACTGATATCCACGACGGCATGATGGATTTCTTTTATTAGTGCTTGTAAATTTGACCGTTTCGGGACATCCCTTAAAATGCTGTGGGTGAAAGCCAGAGCCTGCAGAATAAGAAGAAGTGCTGGTTGCAGCACACGCCTGGAGGATGTACATGCTCATCTGCACGCTCCTGAATACTGTAATCGAGTATTACAGCTGCAGTTGGGCATTCCAGTTTATGGAACATGGTGTGGGACACAGACACAGGGGTTCAGAAAACCAACCTTCCATTTGGGTGCAACTCTTGTAACCCCCACGGTTTTGACTGAATGAGGGAACTCGACCCAGAACCGATTGTTTTCCTCCCCAGCTTTTCCAATGTTGTTCCCTTTGATTGATCCTTGCGCACGCCCCGTTGTCATGCAGGATTACGTGGACGTGGACAACCGACGTGGACAACCACCTAAGAACTGAGGAACTGTCAAACGGGCCTGGATCCATGTCCCTCCGGCGCTCGCGAGGCCCGCCCTCCATCCGCACAGCACTTGTAGTGTCAGTATGAGTAGAGGTATGAGTGGGCAAACGTTCGTTTGAGCTTCAACAGCCTTCGGCTAATGCTGGAGAAGATGGACGAGCATGATTTTGTCATGTTCACACTGTAACAGCAACACTGAGGATCTGTGCAGCTCTGTAGGACTTCTGGTGTCTCCAGCTGAGACATTAGTTCGTAGAGTTGAGGTGGGTTGACTGTTACCAGGATTTCCCATGGGTTGGCACATGATTGGCAAAGAGTCAGTTAGTTGCAGGGGGATTCCAGGCTCCCTTATTCAGCTGTAGCCCCTCTGGTTGATTGGGTGACTATGACCGCAAGCCCCAGCTGTCCCTGTACAATCCCCTGGAGCAATAACTGCAGAGTTCACCCAGCAGATTGTAGAGTGAGAAAAGCAGTGGTTGGCTGCAAGCCTTTTGGGGGAAATGCATGCGAACAGATTCCCTCTCAGGTTAAAGGAGGTCATTGTATTTGGGCCTGCAGTAAAAATAGGCATTACAAATTTGGGGAGAAAATCTTTTAAAATATGTCTCTTATAACATTTAACCCAAAACATTACAGGGTGTGTTACGAAATAATTGAGACTTATGTGCTAGTCATAACAATGATTATTGTTTAATTTTCTCATTGAATATTTAGCCCTATGCATACTTATATGACAACAGCTGCACAAAGACGCTTTAAGTTCAGATGAAAACTACAAAATCAGACTGGACAGGAATTTATGTTTAAGTTGTACGGTATATCAAATGTTTCAGTTGTTTTCATATATACCATGGGTTGATTGGGGGAAATGTTTTTACATATTTGGGTAACATCCAATGTCCATCAATATAGTTCAATCACAATATCGCAATTGCTCATACACACACATCTACTGTATATTGAATTTGGAGTTGTAGATTCTTCCGAAGAAAAGTTACAATTCTTAATTTTTTGCAGTTTATTGAGATGCTAATAGTCTATTTTACTGTTCTTGTATTAAACGTTACTGAGCATGTAGAAACAGAGCAACAATTTGTGCAGCAAAATTTGTGGAATCAGTGCAAGTACGTTGTAGTCTGACCCCTAGTGGCTTCTTGCTGAAGTTACCACCAAAGCGTACTATAAAATGTCTGTTATAATTGCAATTTACTCTGTGTATGCCAGTTAAGAGGGTAAAGCAGCTGAACGTGATGTGTCAGGAAAAGGCTGTTACAAACGTTTTGTCCACAAATTAAAATGCTTTGCAAAAAAGAGGTTTCATTTTTATAAAATATATTTGGCAAGGGATCTATGCATGGAATTGAACATGTTAAAATTGTATCCCAGAAGGAAATTGCGTGCAATACATTTTCTGACTGTGATGTGAATTTAAAGGTTAGGATGTTTACATAGCTGACTCAAGGCCGGATTAAGACTCTATAGTGCCCCTGGGCATCAGCACCCCAAAATGCAAAATGTGATCTGGGTTTGTTTCAATTAGTCAGGTCTAGGCTCAGCAACGTTATGCAGCAATAAAATGAAGTCAGCTGAGTACCTGAATGTACTGAATGACCAGGTTATCCCATCAATGGGCATATTCCAGGACGACAATGCCAAGATTCATCAGGCTCAAATGGTGAAAGAGTGGTTCAGGGATCATGAGGAATCATTTTCACACATGAATTAGCCACCAGAGTCCTGACCATAACCCCATTGAAAGTCTTTGTGATGTGCTGGAGAAGACTTTACGGAGTGGTTCGAGACTCCCGTTGTCAATACAAGATCTCAGCCAAAAATGAATGCAACTCTGGATGGAAATAAATGTTGTGACGTTGCATAAGGTTGTCGAAGCAATGCCACGACGAATGCACGCCGTAATCAAAGCTGAAAGCAGTCCAACGAAATATTAGAGTGTGCAACTTTTTTTTTGGCCAGGCAGTGTATTATAACAATATTGTATCCAATACTCAATCCAATAAATTATAGCAATAACTGGTGAATTATGTTATTAAAACAACTGGTGAGCTACTGTCGAAAATATATAAATCACATTGTAACTATTAAGCAGGATGATATCTTAAATCTGAACAGAGTGCAGGGCACTACAACATATTCACCCACATGGGGAGAGAACAAAGCTGAGTGGTAATAAAATAAAATATTGGTAATAAAATCTTTGTCGAACCCCACCCAAGTCCAGTTATCCTTAGTTACTTTTGATAATTACGTCAAGCTTTCGCTTCGGAAAGCAAGTTTCCTCGCAAACCCAGGTCATTGCGAGGACCCGTTGGCTACGAACCTGCATTGGAGATCAGTGTGCTCCTGAATTCCCTCAACAAAACCCCCGGAAATAAGGGGTTCATCTTGGTATTTTTAATGCCCCCATTTGTGAGAAAAAGTCGCCCACTCAAAAGCTTTTTGACAAAGTGGATTCAAATATGCGCCCTCAAAATGATGTAGGGGTCGTATTTGGACGCGGCCTTAGAAAAATTGCCTACTCAACTCTCTCATCCTCTTTACTCACCAAGGCTACTCAATAGTGTGGAAGAGTGCTGATTTGGACACGGCCCAGAGCATGCACGCTGGGTACTTAACGTGGCTTTTGGAACCAGAGGAGCATGCACACTGGGTACCTAAACATGCTGACCCAACTGGAATGAAAAGCATCTTGTAACTTCTGTGGGGCTCAGAAAAAGAATCGGTTCCTGGAGAGTAATTAGTTTGGTGTGAAGAAATTTTTGAATATACAAGATCTGTGCAAAATAGCATAATTTGGCCTGGGTAATTTTGTCGTTTTTAATGGACTTCAATGGGGAAATTAGCTTTTTGGCACCAGAGGCTGCAATACCTCCGGTGACCACTGGAGTTTGCAAGCTTCAAGGAGAATTTAAATCCCTGGTCCCCTGGTGTACTTCTTTAAAAGCATGCTCCCGAATATACTCAATGACACCGCGGAAGTAAGTGTATCATACGGGGATTTGAAGTATACTATATTTTGAGAATTTCTCCGACTTACTTACTGTCTACTCAACAAGCCTACCTAAATGGAAGGGTACTGATTCGGACACAGAATCTTGTACTTTATAAAGAATTTTCATTTACTCTCAAAGAAACAAACAAAACATTTGTCCCATATTTAATAGTAATTAATCGATATTTCAACAGCCATGAGCAAACTGATTTGGAGTTAACTAGCTACCACAGATTAAGTTTATTTGCTCCTGCTATTTAAAGTATTTTGAAACACAGTAGTACTATATCTCTTCAGCAGCGATTATTGATCTACATGATTACAAATCACAGGGGTCATCTCAGAAATTCTTTTCAAATGTGGAATTACCTATAAAGATGACTGTGATGTGAGTCATAGTTCAGGACAAATATTAATTGAACCTCTTGGATCTCTGAACAGTCACAATCCCATCCTTGTTAGATCTCTTTCTGCCACCTGGTGGATACCCTGTGAAGGGAAGTGGGAAGGCAGATGTTGGACCTGCATGTTCTGGACAGCTGACACTTTGGGAGGACTCCAATATTACTCTCAATATACAGAAGCATTTTATTTGCAGGATTTACTGCATAGTCTGGGATTCTGCCCAAATGTATTTACTTAGACAACCTAGACATAATTTATGTACTTTTTTGTTTTATGTGTCGTCTCTTCAAAACATACTTCACAGGTTATTTATTTGGTACGGTTTGGCCCATGTATATATACCTGTGTCACTGTTAAACTGGACGCGACTGACATGGAAAGGGTAAAGCGCAGGACTTCTTTAAAAAAAGAAAAAGAAAAATGTATGTAGCGATACACCAACCCAGAAAATATTCATTGACTGTTCCATTTTATTACACATAATTTATTTACATATTAACAAGTCATGTGAAGATGAAGTAATAATCAGCAATTATTTACCTTTATTTATACAGGGTAGGTTGACTGAGCACACATGCTCTTTTACAGCAACGCTCTGTTAATGCCCCCCCAATTGGCCTAACCTGCATGTCTTTGAATTGCGGGAGGAAACCGGAGTACCCGGAGGAAACCCACGCGGACATGGGGAGAACATGCAAACTCCACACAGAAAGGTCCCATCTGGGATTCGAGCCCCGGGACCTTCTTGCTGTGAGGCGACAGTGCTATCCACTGCACCACCGTGCCGCCCACTGCACCATGTCAGGATCTCATCTGTACAGAACAACGGGGTGTTCGCTCTTCATCACACTGCTGAGGAAGAAGAAAAACACATCAGAGCTCATCCAGGCACTCAGTGTTTCACTGGGATTAAAGAGGCCTGTATGTCTGAACATGTGACACAAGAATTTACTGTGTAAATGTGTAAAAAATATCTTCTTATTAATCCTTTAGTCTCATTTTAACTTCATATTTGTGAGGATATTGTGATGTTCCACAAACGCACGTGATGAGTCTCACGCCTATCTCAGGGGTGTAGTAAGTGTTGCTCCTGGTGACACACAGGAACACGACCCACAGGTGTGGAATCCTGGGGGACCTCAAAGGGGTGGACAGGCACCTGCAGAGCCGCCGCCGCCTTACAGGGGCGCTACCTGTGGGAAATGTTACACACTGCGCCCCACATGGTCAAACATTCAAATGCACTGACTGACATGTTCTCGTCTGGGGAGGGAGACCAGGAGAAGGTTAGCTTTACAGGACTAACAGTGCCTCTGCCAAGATACTGTACAGAAGTAATTTCCTAATCGGAGGACAGAAAGACGGACAGGTGGAAACAGGTCTGGTCCCTGTTCCACAGGTGTGGAATCCTGGGGGACCTTATAGGGGTAGAAACACACCTGCACACCACACCCTGTGGATGTGTATTTTCATGAGCAGCTGCACAGCTTTTAGGTTCCTTCTATATAGTTTGGAATGACCCAAATCCATTCTATAAATCAAGTGTTCAATTTTTCATTTGTGTTACGAAGCTATATTAGCCTGGAATTAATTAAGGATGGCCAATAGGAACACTCTATACGCTAAACTGACTGAGCAGCTCAACTGCTGAACTGCAGAGGGAAAGCTGGATTAGTGGGAGCGTACAAAGTCGCTCAAATAAAAAAGAAAGGCAATGTGTATAAATGTGCGTGTGCATGGGGCCTGTGTTTGTGTGATGGCGGTACCTGTCCCATGCTGGTCATAAGCAACAATGGAAAAAGCGTCTTTGCATTCACTAGCCTAGATTTTAGCTCTCTGGACTCAGCTGCACTGTGGCTTCCCTCTGGGGGTCAGTTTCCTACACAGCCTCCCTGGCTTGGTGGGACTGGAGCACAGAAACGCCTTCAATCACCTGCTGCTGCAAAGGGCACCACAAATCTCTCCTGAGGGAGCATCACCAAAGGGCCTGAAACCAAACTGCAGGATGTCTGGTGCCTGGCACGTTACTGGGATTTTTATTATGAATATTTTAACTTGAAATGTACAGTATGTTCTATAGCAAGACTTACAAAGGTGTGGTTCACGAGCTTTCCTGCAGCATGGCGACATGCGTGTGGTTGCAGACTGCACTGGGGCACACCATGCGCCTGGGCACTTGCTGCAGCTGCTGAAGCTGAAGGGGGTGGGCCTAGCATAGGGTTCAGGCAGACTGGGAAGGGGGCGGGGGATAAAATGGGGTTGAAGCAGGCTGTGACGTATCCATGTGTCGGTACCAAAACCGAAAGTAACAGCAACGAGAAGAGATTGAGCTGCCGAGTTTCCTTTTGGCACCGACACGTGGATACGACACAGTCTGCCTCAACGCTATTTTATCAACCCCACAAGGACGCTGGGTTGATGGTCCTGAAGGTCTTCTCCGAGGCACAGGAGTGCATCCTGTGGCCCATATTCTGTACATCTGGAGCAAAGGAAATGGAATGAAGTTTAAGGTCCATATCTGATCCCCATGTATCTAAACACCGTGTTGCACTGACGCATCAGCATGTTTATTTTTCTGATACGCCACATTTTCATCTCTTTTATCACATGTCTACCGAAGTCGTTCAGCGCTAGCCCAAGAGAACAGTCACAACGGAAAATTATGAATGAAAATAGATCTATTACACAGATTGGTGTAAGGGGGTGCTACAATAACTAATCATGATGGAATCAGTATATATCAGTATATCTAGACATCAGTATATCTATCTATATCTAATTGGTCCAGTCAGGATTCAGTGATGTACTGCCCACCAGGGGTAGGGAACTCACGCTAAGGCCCCAGGCTCTACGTAGCTCAGCAGAATGCGAGGTGTGTCAGCTAGGTCAGCTGACCGGGTGGATGGAGGGCAGCTGGATGGAGGGCCTGAGGAAGATTGAACAAAAGAACCTGGTTCACACACAGTACACTGACCGCACAGACCACTCCCACTGTACACAATGATGTCGTGGCACTGGCAGCGCATGATAAGTCAGACCTGTGGATTGACAGCTGTAGGACGTCCACAGGGAGGAGCAGGCCGATGAGAATTGTTGAATGATTTGGGCTCGGCTCAGACCCTCATCCTCTGACGGCCCTAGTTTCAGAGGCGAGCGGCGTGCTCCTCGCTGCTCACGACCAAGGACAGGGACCCAGCGGCCATGTTGATTCTGGTCCTGTCCTTCACTGCCTTGGCCTCCTCCTCCAGGTGAGTGTAATATTAGAATCTGATGTTGTTTCAGCAGACTCCCTCCATCTTGATCTGGGGGAACAGATGCCTTATTAATATACAAAACTACAGCTGGCCTCCTCTCCCCTTACAGGCTGCTCTCATACAAGCAGCATTGCATTGAGGGCTACAAGTAGGCCATTTAGGCTTCAGGGCTCCTCAGTATTGTATCTTGACTTTTGGTTTTATGGCACAATAAAGCGATAAAGAGTATCACTGTACGTGCAGTAGAGCCTAATTCCCTCTCATGGAGAACGCTACTGGGAGCCTAACCTTTCCGGGGGCGCTTTGCAGGTGTGGTCTTGCTGTCGGGGCCCAGGTTCTTCCCCAGCACCACTGCCTGCTCTTCACGCTCCATCTTCCTCTTCACCCCAGTCCTCTGGTGCTCTTCTGGGGCTGAAAGAGATCGCACACAGGAAGGGGATCGCTACTCATTCCATTCCTTTTTTTGCACAGCACAGCATAGTAAAAATCACGAAGCATATACTAACCTTTCATTAGGCAGTTTGCTGGAATTTTCTGATTTTTCCCACGCCTCGTCCTCCTCACACATACTCTCCTCTCTGAGGCTAATACAGATCACACACAGGGAGAAGGACAGACGTTTGAGAACAGCAATGTTTTTCTTTCTCAACATCACTATTTTCTGTAGAAACTTATCACATTTCAATGTTCTATAACTTTTAATGTTTCAAAAAATGTTGTGTAGTTAATGCTTAAACACAACTGCATTCTTTCAATTTATAATCTTTAATTCTCTAGATTCTCTATTAAAATGCTACTCACAAAAAAATAAATAACATCCTGAGGGCTTCTGATTGAGAAGGCTGGGCTACTCAGTAACTTAAGATCAGAGTATTTTTTGCACTGACAAATCAAATAAATGAAATTAAAAAATAGCACTGCTGCCCGAACTGCAACCCTCACCACTTTTAACAATTTTGCCCATTTTTGGTGATGTGTTGCAATACCTCATCGTAGTCCTAGGTTCATCACTTTGAATATAACAGTCACATGGTTGCTGATTATGACTGAATATTTAAAACCGTAACTGCTGTTTTGTATTGTGAATGGGAGTGGTCTGTGAATGTAGAGACCACTCCCACATTGATGATGCAGTAGCACATGATAGGTCAGACCTGTGGATTGACAGCTGTAGTACGTCCACAGAGAGGAGCAGGCGGAAAAGAACTGTTGACTGTTTTGGGCGTGGCTCAGACGCTCATCCTCAGAATCTGACTCCCCCTCCTTATCTCTACATTGCAATGTTTGACAGACACCAAACCTTCTGTGGTGACACACATAGGCGTCACCTGTGCAGCCTCCAAAGCATTTTCTTATATCTGCAACAGGGGGTCAGTTACAGTGGGGGAGTCAGATTCTGGCAAGGCTTCAGTCCGGCTGCCAGAATCTGACTCCCCCTCCTTATCTCAGGATTGCAGTGTTTCACAAACACCAGAATCGCTCTAGTGACACATCTGGACCTCTACTATACACCCTTAAAAGCAATTGTTAATATCTGCAACAGGGGGTCAGTCAGAGGGGGGGAGTCAGATTCCGGCAGCCGGACTAAAGCCTTGCCGGAATCTGGCAGAATTCTGGCAGCCCTGCCTCCAACTGACTCCCTGTGGGTAAACAATACAGTCCCAGATGTGTAAACAGGGTAATTTTGGTACATTTTAAATATGTAAATATATCCTTACAATATTTACGTATTGTCTA
The DNA here is from genome assembly GCA_029718625.1 of Synaphobranchus kaupii. Lineage (NCBI taxonomy): Eukaryota > Metazoa > Chordata > Actinopteri > Anguilliformes > Synaphobranchidae > Synaphobranchus > Synaphobranchus kaupii. The sequence continues at coordinate 40,619,808 of CM056385.1, read as the reverse complement.
TATCTGCAAATATCCGAACATAGCCATATTTGAAAAAAGATTTATGGACATGGGGTAAAATCCCCTATGTTATAGCCTACTACCTCAGTGAAAAATAAATTCAATATAGCCTATCTGTGCCAAATGAAACACTATCTAAGACACGGATGAACATTAACGACGCATACGCGATTATGCATTTTATCCAGATTTATTCAAATCGTCAAACCACAGCTTAACTTTCTTGGAGAACTTTATTTAAAAAGGATAACAAATCCACCTCTTCAGTGAGCTGCTTAACCTCAGCACAGGCCCACATCAATGCAATCACATGGAACAGATGGAAGGAGCTACAGCCCGAATCGTTCCAATCTTTGCCTCTGGATAAAATGGAGGAATCAGAGGATATTTAATGTCTACTGTAGTGATAGGGAGAAGGAAAATTGTTACCCTGCACGCAGTCCTCATTGCCCCCATAGCTGTTGGGTTCTCCAGAATTCCAGTTTTTACCATCAGACCATAGCCATGTTCCCCCCTGAACAAAGGAGAAGCACAAATGAATCAACAATATTAATTTGTCTCAAGAATATACACATCAATTTAAGAACAATTCATGGCCATGTCTGGGGACACCAGTTTTTAATCTAGGGCAGTTCACCTGCAATTGTCATCCCTCAGCAAGAGGTCAGAGGCTTCTTGACAGTCAATTATCAAATTTATAAAATAATATTCACCAATTAAGCACAGAATGATTGACAGCAATGTTCACAGGACCAGGTGCTTCTCGCTGTGCATAGAAGCACAAATTTAGCGTAGAGCACTCAACGTTTGTTCCTTCTGGGATGTTGGTCTCCACATAAGTGCCATTCTTTATTAAATACATGCAAACATTTACACTGATCTTTACAATGAAATAGATGGCAGTGGTGTAGAAGACATACAAATGCTACATTTAAACTTTGTCATTACATTTCCTTCTGCAAGAGGTTTAATGATTTTGTCATAGAAGAGAGTATCAAGGCAGTGCCTCGTTTGTGTGCCAAGAAACCATGGTTTATTTTAGAATTCATATTGTCAGTTTTTCAGTAACAGCTTTGTTTTGTTGCAATCGGGTGCCTGTTGAACCCAGTCTTGGCATTCATTTCAGTGGTTTGACCTTATTGCAGGCTTCCTCTATTCTGATCCATCTACTCAAACCAGCCTTTTGCCCTGTTCCACAAACAGGATAGCCCTACAATGACTCAGTGAATGTGCAGTGTACCAGGAGGGTACTGTTGCACCCAGTCACTCAGACATTCCCTTCCCTCACCCAGCTTTAATGAGGGTCACAACTGATCACCAATTGTGTAATTATTCTGGTGATTGGGACAATCCAATGCCTGCAGTGACCCCCATGGATTTAGTTAGTAATGGAGGTTGAAATCATTTTGGGTCACCCTAGATAAACCGCTGTCCCTCACCATGACAACAGAAGGAAAGATGCATTTACCATATTGGAAACAGTGGGGATTCTAGAAATTGTGCCGATCCTCCTACAGTACCTTGTGCACGTCTGACAGTCCGATCCAGAATGGAAGGTGGCCATCATTACACCTTTGGAGCTCCTTAAGAAACGCATGATCATCTGGAGTGTGTTCTGAGGCCAAGTTTCCTCCAAGAGACACACAGTGTGTCTGAGGGAGAGGGAGGGGGAGGGGTTGTAAATGGTACAATTGACAAGAGCAAAATTTGTAGATTGGTTGATATTGGGGCATTTGGGGGTTTCAGGGGTAAAGGAATAATAGACAGATGGCAGCCATCTTACACACACCCTCCCCTCCTCATTTGGTGCCACCCCCCAACATGAAGTGCACATCATTGCTTTTAAAATCACAAATCCAAGGATCCTATAACTGCTATTGTGAAGCTGCAAAAATCTGCCTGGACCAATGGAACACGCATATACTGAATTAATATTTTAAACTCCAGAAAGTGAACTACCCCTTTAAGATGTTACCTCAGCATCAAGTCAGTTGCGCTTTTGGGGGACATACTGGAATCAGAACTCCTTGTGGTACACTCATCCTCCAGGGCAGGGACCCTCACAAAATTCTGGCCCAGCTGCGTGACACAAGGGAGCACATGCATACAATGACCAGGGATCATGGTTCTGTTATCTACACAGAGGAACTTGCCATCCAATTATTGGATTCAGTTATTAAACCAAGTATTAGCCCATTGTTGTATTACATTTAATCGTGAATTAAGACTTGCACATTGCTAACCATAAAAATGAGAAAAGACTAAAGTTATGCTAGAAAGAACAACAACACAGAGGAATGCTGACAATGTGAAGGAAGCCATAATGGTTCACTACCAGGGCCCAGTTGTTCAAAAAGTTTAATCTGGATCAGAATGATCCGGATTTGGAAATCCCATGTTTTGCTATCCAGGATCAGGTAATCCATCTTACTTTTGTGCTGGTTTTTCAAAGCAACATTGGATTGGATCACCCTGATCCAGATGCAAACTTTTCAAGATTACCAAATCCGGATTACCAGTGCTCTAAATGGGACTACATATCACAATGTAGGCTACTAGCTATGTAAAGAACAACAGGTATAATAGCCAGCGTGGGGTCACTAAGTGTTTTTATTTAAAGAGACAGAAAACAGCACAATAAAAAAAACACAAACATCCCCTTCCATTTTCAGTTTCTTTTAAACAGTCAGACCCCTCATCTGACCCACAACAAATAAATAAAAACAAACAAATATGCATTATTCACAAATACATTGTGGATAATTTGAACACGTGTTTTAAATCATAAAAAGGCTAAATGTCCAATAGTTAACTACTACATGATATATGTTGCATTATTTGACCAATTTTAAAGTTTTATTACATTTTGTTCCTGAAATCCACCCTGAATCCACCCTTCTGCTGGGATCAGGATAATCCTGATTTTTTGGATCAAAGTTATCCCAATCCTACTAAAAAGTTTTGAACAACACATACTAAAGGTTTGATCCAGATCAAAACCAAGACTGGATTACGTGATCTAATCCGATTTCAGAATCCTTTTTTTCTTTTGAACAACCCATTTTCAAGATAGCCGAAATCGGATCAGATTACTTCTGAACAACTGGGCCCAGGAGAGAAAGACATCTACATTACCCATAACAAAGCATCATTCAATAAAGACACAAGTTCAACAGCACTATGAATGGTGAGGCTGTTTTTACATGCTTTATATTGTATCAAAAAAAAGCCAAGAATAAGTGCTGGTTACCTTATGAGTGACAGCACATTGAGTTTGGTGATTATAAGAGAAGTTCCTTTCTTTTGGTACCGACTTCTTTTTCTTCTTCTTTGATTTCCGGCAGGCTGGAAGCTTGCTGGCGTATTGCTGCCATCCACCGGTCGGTTTCTTTACCTCAGTCCAGTAATCTTATATCCTGGAATAAAGTCCAGTATTGTGTAAAAATCGAAGTACCAGTTTTGCCACAAGCCCTTGATTTTTGTTCCTCCCCCAGTAGGGTTCATCGTGTCGATTTTAAGCTCACTTAGTCCATCCTTAAGTCTGCCCCTCTCCTCTCTGTACTTTGGCCACTCAATGATGACGTTCTACCGTCTCAGATACCCTGCATTCATCGCATAACCCTGTCACGTGTTTCCCTATCCTAAACAGCCCACTCCTCAACCCACAATGCCCCATTCTAAGTCGTGTTAATTTAACTAAATCCTGTCTCTCCCGTCCTGGCCAACTCTTAATTTTAATTGATGGTTGAATACTATAAAAATGCCTGCCAATACCCACTGTCTGCCATTTCCTGTCCCACTCTTGATCTACCTTTTCTTTTATTATGCTTTTACATTCTTGTTTGCTTAACTTAACAAATATGTCCACCTTGCCAATGCTGCTTTTGCTATTTTATCAGCTTGTTCATTTCCCTCTACCGCCACATGAGCCAGCACCCACATAAAACCCCACACTGCATCCTAGTTTCCCAATTCTTAATAATCCTGTCAGTAATTAATTTATTAAGTCTGGTCGAGCATGGGAGCTCCATTCTTAAGGGCCAACAGGGCCGCAGCAGAATCTGAACATATTTGGTATCGACTGAACCCGTCCTGGCCTTTTAAATCTTTTGGGTGATTCTTTCTGACTGTGTTGTGAATGTAAAGGTTAGCTGACTAATACACCCACAAGTGCTTGGGGAGGATAATACCTTAAAGGAAAGAACCTTCACACAAATCACGAACGTTTTGCCACTACTTCAACAAGGTACAAAATAAGTAAAAAATGTGTGCAAGCCATTTTTGATTGCATACACCAATGTGAAAATGTAAGTAAGCTTATATTGATATTCCATATTAAATATATGAACGCCAACATATGCAGGAAGTATACAATGAATCAAACACAGAACATGATCCAAAGCCAAAGAATGTAAACATCCGCTTTGAATCCAAAACTAAAGCAACCATGGAAATACACACCATGAGTTACAAGTATACAAACTCAAACGTCACTTAAAATATATAAAAAATGGTAGTTTACACTCAAAACGTATGAAATTCAAGTAATCTGCAATTTTATTACACTTTTACATCTGTCTTTAAGGCACGTTATAATAAATGTGGATTATGCCCATACATACATACACATGAAAACAAAAAGCATTTACATTTACCTAGAATGTATACGTTCTGTACCACTTCAAAAAACACAAACTTAATTTCTGTTTTGACAAAATATTTGCCTGTGGTCTGGTCCCAATATTGGTTGCAAAATCTGAATAACACATAAATCACATGGAACAAAAGTCTGCAATGCTGAAAATGGTAATTATAACAATGTTGAACATAATACAGATTCATAATTATGAAATTGTTCATGACAGTACCATTCAATTACTTCCTTTAGCATTTTTCATTAATAAAAACAAGCCAGCTATACAGAACAGCTTATTTGGTATAAATAGTATAAATAACAACAAGCTCATTGGTTGATAAATAGCTTTTCCCATTTGTGCTATTTGTATGACAGGATCTGTAAAAAACCTATCATTTTTGGTTCTAGTATATGAACTCAAATGCCACACAATAAATCCTAATATTTGTTGGAAATCACACTAACAATTGCAAAATACCTTCTCTTCCTCTTCGTAGAAGATGGAAGGGATAAAACAACCTGCAATGCTGTTTATGGCTTTGTATATTTCTCGGAAATTTGATCTTCCTTTCTCAATATCTCCACCTTATGTACTCTTGTGGGGGGATAATGCCGTCTGAGTTTATGTGACAGCGGCCTGGTCTATGTGAGGCCCAAAAGTACCCCCTGTAAACATGGGCACACAAAAGGAGGCCCGCTGCAAGCTCATTTCTGTAGAATGAACTGGTCGATGAACTCGTTCTGCTCAGCCTCCACTTTGGACAGAGCCTCATGTTCAATGCGGTACCTGTCAGAGGCCAGAAACAACAGAAAAGGTTTTTGAAACATCCCATAACATTTCTAACTGGTCTAGACTAGAGCACAAGTAAGATGAGTAGTTAGCTCTGCTCTTGCCTCTCCAACTGCATCTTCTTCTCTGAAATCAGAGCCTGCAGCTGCATCTGCTGGGCCTCCCGCTGCTTTGCCACTGACTTCAACAGGTTCCTGGCACCAATGGCCTTAACGGGAATAGTTTAATTAAAGACAAAAACAGTTAAAGAAAAAACACAATGACCAAACCACCCCCCTCCCCCCTCTCATTTAAAAAAAAGCTGTTCTTTAAACATTGTGGTAAGTTTTTGTTTGACTTTGTTCTGCTGGAAAACCAGGACCTTGCAGGTTATCACAAACAGGTAGCATTCTGTGTTGTTTTAGTAACGGTTCAAATAAACAAAATACAATCAATTATGTAATCCCACTAATTGCACACCCTTCCACAGGTCATACCTTCAACTTTTCAGTCTCAGCTTCCTTCGCCAGCTCATCCACAAGCTCAATTAGCCCACCAACGATCTTCTGAAACTGGCCAATCTCTGGTAGTGAGCATCACAATGAACAAACAAATAAGTGAAGGCTATTCACAGCATGGCCAACACACACAAAATGCTTTCATGTGTTACCTGTGTATATTTTTAAAGAAGTGCTTTAAAAAGCACTGTGCGTGACTGTATTAGGTGCAGTAAAAGTAGACCTAACAGTTCCAGATATGTTTATCTTCAAAGTACAATAATCATGCCCTACTGTCCACAAAATCTTTGCACTCATCCTTGAGCTCTGTGGTCTTCTGGCTGACCTCGGGGTCTAGCACTCGCAACTTGTTAAGATCATCAAAGTGAAGACCGGCCTCTGCTAAGGGATCTTTTGCCATGGCTGTTGCCTAAGCCACGGAAGTAGATGACAGTTGTCCTAAATAAAGACACAATAAAAATGATTGCACATAAAAGCTATTTGGAAATGGGACACCTAAGGGCTAAAATTCTGGACACCTAAAATTCCTGTTGTAACTACCAAGTTGACGGTACATACTAGCAAGACTGTAGATTGTTGGACATCTTTCCAGCATAGGTGTAAACAGGTGGAAATCCAGGGGATATAAAGTAAAAGGCCTCCCCAGTATTTTGCTCCAATCACCTGGATTTGATAATTAACATAATTCTTCAGCGAGGAGGTAGAATTAATTAGTGAAATCAGCTGGCTGAGTCTATGGGTGGAAGAAACACATGGGAGGACTTTTACTTTATGTCTTCTGGATTTCCACATCTGGGTGTAAATTACCACTAAGCCATTGGAACCACTGATTGAATCACTCGCTTTTCAAGTTTCAAACAGCTGCTGGCTGAAAGGCATCCATCTAGCTCGTGAATAGTAATATTCCTAAATATTGAAATTGAACGAAAACTCTTGAAAAATATTGAAATTGAACGAAAAATGTAGTGTCAACCCCTACATTTCCAGCAGCAAAATTCGACTGCTGTCGACGCAAAGGAACTGCATCAACATTGCCAGCTAACATTCTCAGTCGCCCGCAGAGGCTTACTACTAGCAATACGTTAGCTAACGCCGGTAAGCTTTTTATTGTAAACCGACGCCGGGAAGCCAACGTACAGCGAGCAGGCTGGTGTCTCGTTAAATAACATAACACGTAATAGCAACCTATAGATAAATAATGCGGTAGTGGCTAACTAATGTTAATCAACCCACAGTTAGCTAGGTAAAAGCTGCTGTTAACGTAACGTTAGCTAGCTACACAGTGAAAGTAACGTTACTCACTAACATTCGACGTGGCTAACAATAACAGTGCTGGCACTCTAATTTCTCACGCAATTAAAGTTAATTGCAAATTGGCAAATCATTGAGTGAAAATATACCAGACCAATTTAGCAGCTACAATTCGCAACTATTGCTCGGTTGGCTAACGTTAGCTAGTAACTGTCTGACGTCAACGTTAGCTACTATTTTTGTTGACACTGTGACGGCTAAGTTATGTAGCTAGCTATGTGGCACATGTGAAGCAAAACATTGGGGATCAACTTAGCTTGTCTGAAAAAAAAAAAGTTCCTTTAGCTTTATTTTGTGAAATTATTCCTTTTTAAAACTCTATTAAATGAATCACTCAAACAATTAGATTAAGTAACGTTAGCTAGCACACTCACCTTTCGTTTTGTTTTTGTTCGTTGGCTAGCCAGCTTGTATGATGTGGCAGTGGAGCTAGCTATTAGCTTCCGTTAGTTAATTTAGCTAGCTGACTACGTCAAGTAGCCCTATAATGCTTGACGGAAAGAGGAGGGATTTGAATAACAGTGTGAGACGCTCTCAAACGTTAACATGAGCTGGTTAAAAAAATACACACCTGTAGGTGGAGGTATCGGAAAGTAAAACCCTTTTTTCACCCTGGTCTGGGGAGCACAGTTCTGTGGAGTATGTTCAAGCTAAAATGTAATGTTAAACCACAGAACTGTAGAGGGCAGACGGTGAAGCCTACGACGTAACGGGATTCAGGAAACAGCCGTATATACGCATGTTGAGTGCAATGTAGAAAACCAACGTGATTTAACGACCAAAAAACATCGATCATTTTTTTGTGATCATAAATTTCATCATGTAACTTACACCAATTGTGAAACAATGATTGTTTTGGTCAGGAAGTGTGGGGAATTTTTATTGAAATTTATTTACTGTACATTTATAACGTTAAGCGGGAACGAAGCTACTTTCAGAAGTGCCGTACATGGAATGTGTGAAAAGAAAAACTTCCGGTGACCAACCACCAAAATAAGACATAGCGATTGGCTACAGTAAATTTACTCAAATAAGATTAATCCCTTGATATTGTTCTATAAATACAGAGCCTAGTAAAAATAGAAAAATATGTCACGTAGTTTCGTCGTTTCACCGAACACCTTCCTTCAAATTTCTGGATATACATGGATATTGGAAAGGATCTTTTAATTCTGATAAAAATATTTGCCTTTTTATTGCTTAAAATTTACGTTCAATTAATTCTGCTATTCCTTGCACTTAATCCAGCATGTATTCCACCAGTTCCTTTTACCCCAGTGCTGTACACAAACAGACAGCTTTATGGCCCACTTCCTCACATGCACATTCTGTGATACTTAACCTTTCTGATCTTTGTTATTATGCCCACATATGCATAGAAAGATGCACTGGCACAAACATGCACATTTACTAAAGGAAAACAAAATGCTCATATGACCTACAGCTGCACACATCCTGGCAAGTTCTGGGAATAAAGAGGAAATAGCTTGACCCATCCCTCACCCACTTTCCCTTTCAAAGATTAAAAAAAAAATCTTTGCTGTAGTCATGATTCTGAAACATGTTATATTGGACAGTATGGTTTTTAGGTAAATTTAGTTTAAAAAAATTGCATTCTTGTAGCTACCATAGAATGCTGTCCCAAGAAATGCCTTTAGGTTTAGGCCTTTTCTAGGAATATTGGAAAGGATGACTGACTTCCTACTATAGCCTCATTTCATTGTACCCACAGCCCAATCTTTTCTCTGTTTTTATTCCATGCTCTGATCTAAAAATGTAAGATATTTGAGAGATTATGTGGGGGATTGTTTTCACAATTAATCAGAAAGCTGTCCATTCTCACTTTTATTTTAAACAAAAGAAATAGACACCTTAAAGACAGATTAGTTATTTAGGTCTTCGAGTATTTTTGTATCCCCTTTAAGTTTTAGTGTAGTATGACACAAGTTCATGGATGCATTCAGACCACCCAGTAGTCAGTTTCAATATTTCCCTTTTGTTGCTGGTGCTCAGGATGCTTAGAACATGTAAACATGCTGACATGAACAGATCTCCCTTGATTCCATTCATACTAATACTAAACTCCTCAAAAAAAGTTCGGAAACGTTATTTCGGTCGATTATAATAATAATAATAATAATAATAACTTTATTTGTATAGCACCTTTCTAATGCAAGGATACAAGGTGCTTTGACAGGCAAAGGAAAAATGACAAAATATATAACAAACAGAAGAACAAGAACAATAAGTATACAGAAATACAAGATAATAAAAAGAAAGAAGAATAAATAAATAAATAAAATAATACTTTTAAGTAAAAGCTAGTTTATAAAGGTGAGTTTTCAGGTTATTTTTGAAAGTGCATACTGAGTTTGCAGTTCTTAAGTTGAGTGGGAGGCTGTTCCCATTATTCCTCCCCTTTAATAATACCAATTGGTATTGTATTTTATATCGTTGGAAAGCCTGATTAGTCACCTTTACAACGAGGTACAACTTGTAAGGATCATGCATTCGTGGAATGAGCAACACAGCTAACCGTGTGGGTAGCGGCCCAAAACAATGTGCCAAAATCCTCTGCAATATTCTTCTGTTGGTATTCACTCTCGTTTTGAGCTTCAAGTGCTGGCAGGTGTATGCCAGTCACAGGTGTGTGACTGGCACCTGATTGGCACCTAATTGACAGCACTTGTGTGCATGGGTCCTGCAACTTTGTTGAGTTTGTGTGTGCTCCAAGCATAAACATGCCACGTTTGTCCCTTCAGGATAAGGCCCGTGCAATAGGGCAAGTGGAAGCTGGTGTTCCGGTACGCAGAGTGGCAGCATTATTTGGTGTCAGCCCTGGTACCATTTCCAAACTTAGGACCAAGTTCCATGAGACTGGTGAAGTCAAAGACAGACCACGAAGTGGCCGTCCCAGGAAGACAACACCCTAAGAAGACCGGTTCCTCACCCTTGCTTCACTGAGGAACCGTAGGCTTTCTTCCAGAGATTTACAGGCAAGATTTGCACAACGCTACCACAGACAGATCTCTGATCAGACGGTGAGGAACAGACTGCACATGGCCGGTCTTCGTGCTTATAAGGCTGCCAGGAAGCCTGCAATGACTGCCCTTCACCGTCAGGCTCGTTTGCGCTGGTGTCGACAGCACCGACAGTGGAACCTAAGAATGTGGGGCAACGTCATGTTCAGTGATGAATCAAGGTTCTGTCTGCGGAAGCTGGATGGCAGGATCAAAGTATGGAGACGGCATGGAGAACGCTATGCAGATTGCTGCACAGATCGCGTGACACCTTTCAATGGGGTCAGTGTCATGGTGTGGGGCGGTATCTCTCTCACAGGCAAAACAGAACTTGTCATCATTGAAGGCAATCTCAATGCAGTGAGATATCGGAATGAGATTCTGGAGCCAGTGGCGATCCCATATCTCCAGAATCTGGGACCTAACTCCATCCTCCAGGATGACAACGCTCGCCCCCACAGAGCCAGGATCATCACAGAGTACCTCCAGAATTTGGGAGTGGAGAGGATGGAATGGCCTGCCGTGAGTCCAGACCTCAACCCAATTGAACACCTGTGGGATCAGCTTGGGCGTGCTGTACGTGCCAGAGTGACCAACACAACCATGTTGGCTGACTTGCGGCAAATCCTGGTTGAGGAATGGGATGCCATCCCACAGCAGTGTGTGACCAGGCTGGTGACCAGCATGAGGAGGAGGTGCCAAGCTGTTGTGACTGCGTATGGATCTTCCACAGGCTACTGAGGTACCTGACAGTGTAAAATGAATAAAGTGTAAAAATGGCCAATATGTGTTGTTTTTTCCTTATTACTGTGGGAGAGTGCAATCATCCAATCCACCAAGCAACTTAAAACGAGAGTGAATACCAACAGAAGAATATTGCAGGGGATTTTGGCACATTTTTTTGGGCCGCTACCCACACTGTTAGCTGTGTTGCTCATTCCACGAATGCATGATCCTTACAAGTTGTACCTCGTTGTAAAGCTGACTAATCAGGCTTTCCAACGATATAAAATACAATACCAATTGGTATTATTAAAGGGGAGGAATAATCGACCGAAATAACATTTCCGAACTTTTTTTGAGGAGTTTATTTTAATGAACACATAAAACCTACTGGAATAATTGACATGTTGTGAGTAATTAAATGGAGGTTTACTTCAAGTAAGAATAATTTTATTGTATACACTAAAAAAATGTTCACAAATACTGTAACAGCCCCACATATTTCATTTTTTACAAAATGGAGTGTAACAAACAGCCCCCAGTTACTGCTAAATTACATACAGTACATATATACTGTGCCAGGAGTGACAGAGATTCATAACACCAATAGTTCATTGGCAACATATATATTTTTTAAAGTAACAGTGTCAAATCCCTTTTATCACAATCTTCCCTTTTCACAGATTTTTCTAAATAGCATGTAAAAATATATATATATATTGTATATAAAAAAAAATCAATAGTCTACACTAAACTAGGAGGTGGTCAACCTTTCTGTGCCTGGAAATCAAAACTAACAAAGTGGATTTCAGAACGAAAGAAACCATAAACTTATAAAACACCCCACATTACAACATTACAACAAACCCTGGCTGTTACAACACATTATGCACAGATCTTCTATGTATGGACCGGTCAGCTCAGTGTGGTAAACATTTAAAGTTCTGACTCTGCCAAAGTTGACGTTCAATGTCGTACTGATTTTGCCGGTTCTTTGGCATGAATATACACGAGGGGGTGTGGTAAGAAGACTGAAAACCAGAACGTCCTTAGCTTGCAACACAGACAACATTAGAATGTCCTGTTGCCAAGTGGTCCTCCTAGCACAGAATACAAGACTGAAAGCATGCAGGAATGGAAAAATCTTGTCTAAAACCATCTGTGGTTAAGGGTCACAAAAAGACAGAGTCACACCAAAATCTTCCTTGTAGATTTCCCAGGTTTTGGGCTTGTGTGGGTTGTCCAGCTCATCCCTGGACAGATAAAGTCTACAGGGAGGGCAGGGAGAGAAAAAGAAGTTAACATAGCACTGAAAAAATAAGTACACTAAAATAGCTAATAATTTGCATCAGGAACAAGGTTCAGTGCCAACTTTTAAAAATGCCTTCAGATGATATTCTAAATTGGCTAAAAATAGAGTTGAATACCAGAATAAATGGCATGTGCAATTCTATAACTGGCTTTGAAATCTCGAGCACTGTCACAGTATGGAAACATGCCCTTTTGTCACGCGAGGTACAAATTGCAGGGCACCCACGTGTTGTTTTCTACAAATGCCGTGTTAAACCAGAAGTAGAAAGGGCAGTCTTCATATCCCTTTGGAAGACCCTGGAAGACAAATGAACAGTGTAAAGGGAGGAGGATCAGAGAATAATGATAATAATGATAATGCCTGGCATTTACAGTTGTGTTCAAAAAAATAGCAGTACAACATCAGTAACCTGATGAACCACTGTTATTAGTAGTAGTGATATTTCTGCATGGCAAATCATTTACTTGTAGATGTAGTAGTGTAATAGAAAAACAACAGACCCAACTGTCATGACATGCACGCTGCTTGTTCTGAGTAATTGACTCATTCATTGAAAGGGGCGTGTTCAAAATAATAGCAGTGTGGAGTTTAATTAGAGAATTCATTCATTCTGTAAAAAAACAGGTGTAGCAAATTATAGGATGCTCAGCTAAAATGATCTCAAATGCTTTAAAATGGCTACTACTGTTAAAACGGATCGAAGAATAGTCAGAATGGCAAAGATTCAGCCAATCATCACCTCCAGAAAGATGAAAGATGATCTAAAATTACCTGTAAGTGCTGTTACAGTCAGAAGACGTTTGATCGAAGCTAAGCTGTCAGCAAGAAGCCCCCGTAAAGCACCATTGTTGAAAAAACGGCATGTGCAGAATCGGTTAAAATTTGCCAAGGAACACATCGATTGGCCCAAAGAGAAATGGCGTAACATTCTGTGGACTGATGAGTAAAATTGTTATTTTCGGGACTAGTGGTCGTCGACAGTACGCCAGACGACCCCCGGGTACTGAATTCAAGCCACAGCACACTGTGAAGACAGTGAAGCATGGTGGCGCAAAAATCATGGTATGGGGATGTTTTTCATACTACGGTGTTGGGCCTATTTATCGTATACCAGGGATCATGGATCAGTTTGAATACATCAAAATACTTGAAGAGATTATGTTGCCGTATGCCGAAGAGGAAATGCCCCTGAAATGGGTGTTTCAACAAGACAACGACCTGGAAGCGAGCAACATCTTGGTTCCAGACAAAAAGGATTGAGGTAATGGAGTGGCCAGCTCAATCCCCCGACCTCAACCCCATTGAAAACTTGTGGGGTGACATTAAAAATGCAGTTTCTGAAGCAAAACCCAAAAATTCACAGGAACTGTGGAATGTAGTTTCTTCATCCTGGGCTGAAATACCTGTTTCTAGGTGCCAGAAGTTGGTTGACTCGATGCAACGAAGATGCGCAGCAGTTATCAAAAACAATGGTTATGCAACAAAATATTAGTTCAGTAATTTAAAGTGAAGTTAAATCTTGAAAGATTTCTTCAGTTTATACAGTAAGTGTTTGAGTTTGAAGAGAAAAATGTCAACACTGCTATTTTTTTGAACAGATTAATATTCCTTTTCTTTGCTTCCTGTAAAAGAATAACGCAGACTTGATAAAATCTGTTAATGCTTTGATTTGGAATTAAATGTGTAATGTTTCCACTACATTTGAAATATGGAACTAAAAGTTATTAAAAAAATATTTGCACTTTATCACAAACTATTGTGCTGATATGGATGGTAAAATGTGAGAGTTCTGAATGTAATTATCTTACATTTGTCACAAATTGTATCATACAGAAAGTCTCCCCTGACCCAACACAAACAGGACTGTTACGAAAAGGTGACACTTACAGCGCTAGACTCAAACATGATCTTGACATCACCACTGACTACTGGACCTTCCTGTAAACTGATGACCACTTCATTATTGCCAGCATCTGGGAAAAGCTGAAGGGAGGAAGTATACTTACAACAGATGCTATAACAAGATTATAATGAAGATAACATCAAAAACCTGTAGCTTTTACTGGAACAAAATACACCAAATACACAATGAGAACAGGATGCTAGTGGGTGAGCAATTCTGAGAGCATTAATGATGCATAGATGTTCTCATAATCGACTGTTCCTACATTAAAGCGTGTCTCAAATAACACAACCTTCTGCACTACGAAATGTAAGGTATATATCCTAGTAGAAATCAAACAAAAAAAAAGAAGCCACTTTTTAATTTTATTAGCATGCACTGGAGAGATAACGGGTGTCTGATATCGACAGCAATCTATGGATTTAAAAAACGGAATTTGCCTTTTTAAAAACGGAATCCTAGGAGCCGTAATTGGATTACTCAGAATTTATCAGGACACACCTGACTAACGTGACCGCAGGGGAGGAATTGAGAATACGCTGCGTTACACAGCACGGGATAAAAACATTGTGATACGACTGTGATGCGAAATGAAACGGTCCTGTCAAGTGTCTAGCCCATTAGTTCAGTAGGCGCATTAAACAGCATCCATACCACGCAGTTCCCTTGTTTGGCGCAGATACACTGAAACACCGTCTCCTTCTTCACAATGATCTTCACCTTTAGGTCACTGCCATTGCCCTTCCCCACACCTGCAAGGAAGGGGGCGGAGCAGAGGGAGTGACATTGGCTCTCTTGTATTTGAAACGGCAAATCACGACAAATGAGTTTGCCATGGTCTGGAATGGAGTAAATTACCCAGTGTAGAGGAAAATGTGGGCGTGTCTTAACCAGAATAGAGGATATTGTGGGCGCGTCCCAATAGACGAAAAATGCCACATTTCCTCCTCCACTACCACCTCCTCTACTCCGTGCCCCGGAAACGGATCTTTGTGTTTTAATCTAATGTCGCTGATTACATCTTAATTACGTATTAATGCTTACATATTAATTAATATCTCGACGCAAACCGCAATGTCATGTACATTGGATACTGTACGTGCAAATACTTGTACTCAAAACGTTTGCATATTTCCGGGTAGGAGAGGAGTGGTAGTCGGGGAGTGGAGGAAGGGACGTGGGGAGTGAATTGGGACGCAGCCTGTGAGTGAATTTCAATCCATTTTTGGTAAGAATGTGGGTGTGTCTTACCCAGTATAGAATGAATTCGGATGCTCCTTATTTTCACACTCTTCTCTGGGGGCACTTGCCTGTTGTATTGGTTTTTCATAATCTCATAGTATCCCACATACCTGCTCTGCAGTAAAAAAAGAATTGTATTCATGTGTATGGTAGCTGACAGTGAAATACCATGGGAGCTGTACATCTTTAATACCTGGAGGGGAAAAAAACCTGCAGCGGTGACATTTGTCATTATATATGGAGCCATGGTCATGTTCACATTAGAGGACTCTTCCCATGCTGACAGTGGGGATAGGGGGTTCTTTCACACTTACCTGTGAGGGGGTCTCCACTCCCTGGAATTTGGAACTCATGCTTTTGTCTGTCCTCCGCTCCCCAAAGTAATCTAAACTGTCCTGTAAGACCACAAGCAGCATATTGAATTGTATACTCAGAAACACTGCACACTCAGGTGGTCGAGATATCATCTAATACCCATTTGCAATGTACCTGTGCACTCTCAACCTGGTCACTGTCAATCAACCAGGTGCAGACCATGGTCCCAGTCCGTCCTGAAAAAGACATCAAATATTACTGTTCAATGCATAATATAACCACAGTTCACTTCCATATTAATGTGCTGATATTGATATCGTTGAGGACAGTGATCTTTCTTCTTCCAACCAATACAGCGAATACAAGATTGCTGGAACAGATAATAACACTACACAGATAAAGTACTTTGAACTGAAAAGAAAATGGAACTTTTTAATGAAATGACTCCTTCAGCTTTCTCACCTTTGCCTCCTTTACAGTGGATGGCGATGATGTTGCTGGGGTCTGCTGCCATCCACTCCCTCACGTCAGCAGTGTACTTCAGCATGTCTCTGTGCAGCGCAGAGGGAGAATCAGGACAATCACTGACTGTGGGAGTCACCTTGGGTGACCTCTTGGATGAGGAAGAGAAATGTAGGCCTCACATCTGAAACACGGCACTAGAGTATAAATCACAGCTCTGGAGAGAGGCCACGGTACTCACTCTAATGCAGGAACGTTGTGGTCATCAATGAACACCCGCTCCACCCTGTAGTGGAAGAACTGGGGGTCATAGCCCTTCTCACCTGGACAAACAAATGATTGAGCTTTGTGAGCACTTTTAGTGGTCAACTTTTTTCTAACATGCCTTTTTAGTATGCCATCTGCTCCTGTAAAAATTCTCATATTTGCAAACAGCAGATTATATTAGGAATTTTTGGTGTTGGTTCTTGAGCATCTATGGGGTAATTTCCACAGATTTTGAAATGTGTTGCCCACTTACTGCAAAGGTTGTACACTTTGTAGTGATCTGCATGCTTCGTGTCCAGGAACCTTGCCACCTCCTGAATTGAACAGAGGAGGTGAATTAAAACATTTATAGTAAAATACAGACACACAGTAATGCTTTTTTTAGTATTTTCCCTGGAGAAAGGAATGTATTGTATGCGTACTGCACAGGTAAGTCATTTGTATGTGGGACAGCTTACTCTGATTGGGTTCCTATAGAAGGACTGTTTCCCAGATGACGGAAATGACATGGCAATGACGCGGTCTGGAAAAGCAGAGACAGACAATTTGGTCAACACAACTGTGTCCACAGCATTTCATCAAACCATGGACTAAGACCAAAGCTCACTCAAAGCCACTGGAATAACACAGCAGCACACATACACACACACACCTGTGACATAGGTGAGGTCCAGATCAAACCCATCTTTCTGGTCCCACAAACACAGCAGCACACATACACACACACACCTGTGACATAGGTGAGGTCCAGATCAAACCCATCTTTCTGGTCCCACAAACACAGCAGCACACATACACACACACCTGTGACATAGGTGAGGTCCAGATCAAACCCATCTTTCTGGTACCACAAACACAGCAGCACACATACACACACACCTGTGACATAGGTGAGGTCCAGATCAAACCCATCTTTCTGGTACCACAAACACAGCAGCACACATACACACACACCTGTGACATAGGTGAGGTCCAGATCAAACCCATCTTTCTGGTACCCGCCTTTTGTTTTCCGAAACCTGAGAAGATAAAACAGCAGTGCTACCTCAACTGATCTGTTCTGAATCTCTTTTAAAGGGAACCTCCAGCAAATCCTTTCCTTTCTGGTTACTTGCCTGTAACTCATTCAATGCCAGAGTGTTCTGGAACACTAAGCCTCAGCAGTGCCTAGCCAAAATGGCTCCCGACATATTTTTTTTTTAGAAATATCCTGTCAATGTGCAAACATCTAATAAAACACATTATTTTACTTATTGAACAGAATTATTTGTTAATGAGGATAGATGGGACACCTGCTGGTTCAGTTCACTATTAGAGCAACGTCAAACAATATTGATGGAAATATAAATAATTCATTTTCAGTTATCTTACATTGGTGACGTGCAATAGTGAATACAGTTTTGAATAAAAATCAGCTCTTCCATATCTATAGATATGTAAAAATGAACAATAAACATAATCACTGGTAATTTGTATAGATATGTAAAAATTTTAAAATGAGCTGTCCGCGTGAGTTACTTAGGCTAGTATCAAAACAGTTGTCCTGAGCAGGGTGGGAAATTAGCACCCGCCACCCGCCAAATGCGGGTAGATTTCAGAATTGTCGGATAAATGTATCAAACCTTCACGCCACAGTGGCGCGTAGCAAAGTGGATACAAGAAAATGTATTGGCTAAATGTGAGACAGGAAAAAAGCGTGAAAAATACGCTCTGAGGTAAAAGTGATATCTCCAGACAGCTCGCTGTAACGTTGCTGGCATTTGTCCGTTCAGAAAAACAGCAAACGTTAGCTAACGTATCTAGTATTAGATAATAGATAATTTAATAACTATTTATCTGACATGTGGAGACGTATAACGGGAGTTAAAAGCACCACTGGCAGCAACAACGCCTAAAGTAAACAATGTTGTCTCAAGCTTTACCTAGCTGTTATCCTTATAGCCTACTTCTCTGACTATTAGCCTAGTACTTATAAACCCCAATTCCAAAAAAGTTATGACCGTATGTAAAATGCACATAAAAGCAGAAAGCATGTGATTTGTAAATTCTCTTTTACATATATTAAATTGAAAACAGTACAAAAGATATTTAATGTTTTACCTTATCAACTTTACTGATTTTTGTAAATATATGCCAATTCAGAATTTGATGCCTGCAACATGTTCCAAAAAAGTTGGGACAGGGGCAAAAAAAGACTGGGAAGTCAAAAAAAAAAGCACGTTTGGAAATTCCACAGGTTAACAGGTGATGCTATCATGACTGGGTATAAAAGGAGTCATGATATGCAGTAGATATGGATGGATCACTTTAAGGGTTGTTTCCCCTGACTTATTTTTCCATAGAGTTCAATAGGAAAATGAAAAATATGTTTTCAATTAAACATATGTAATTTACAAATCACTGCTTTCTGCTTTTATGTGCATTTTACATACTGTCCCAACTGTTTTGGAATTGGGGTTTGTAGGCTATGTAATAAATGTATACAAAATGTCTGACTACTTATTAGAGCTATAAACAGGAGTATGCATTTTCTACAATGCATCTGAAATGTTACTTTAGTGTAATTTGACAAATATGTTTTTAAAAGGTGTCTGGTAAGATTTTGGGGTGGCTGGTAAAATTTAGCATCTACCAAAGTGGTCATTGTTTAATTTTTTCTGACTCAAATCAGGAAATCTTTACCGGTATAGCAGTGTAAAGACAGCTGTGGTCGACGTTAGTCGCCCTCGGCACTTTAGACCGTTAGTATTTTTGTCGACTTATGTCGCCCGTGGCACTGAATGAGTTAAAAGGCTGTGGCCCTTGTTTATAAACACAATGGAACAATGCACTATGGGAATGGTGCCTGTTTTGCTCCACCTATTAGTCAATTAGGCCAATTAGTGTACATAACAGACAATACAAATGTAGATATTACAGTTGCTACTTTTGTACTTTATATCCCTTCAGCCTGACAAAAAGCAGATACTACACTGTTAAATACAAGAGTACAGGAGCAGTGTATCAGCCTGAATCCAGAACTCCAAAGCTTTTATCATCAGTCCATACAACTGCAGATTTTATATGCGTGGGCTGGGTGGGATCACTCTGGGCATCCAAGCAACTGATCCAGGACACAGTATTCAAAAATAGCATAAACTGATGCAATGTCAGTGCTATAGCGCAGGCATCTCACCATTCTCCTAGTGACCTTCTCCAGCTCCTTCTTCTGAGCAGCCAGTCTGAAGATGCGCACCAGGATGAGGATCCTCAGCGCCCTCAGGAAGGACACCATCCTGTATGAACAAAACAAGAGACCAACCAATGAGGATGGGTCTGAGGACCCTACAAAGCCAATGGAAATGCAGAACATGGCAAGACATTCAGACCAGGTGAGTACACACTGTGGGAACAGAAACGGTCTTCTGGTTGTTGCCGTTTCACTTGAGTTCTGAAAATTCTAGCTCTCAACTGCCATAAATTATCCTAGCAAAAACAGGCAAGCCAAATGGCAAATAAACATTTGCTCTTGAGCATAAACCTGTGCCATCTGTCCCACCACAGCCATCCTGTCACATTCCACCGCTGACACCAGTGTGCAGACCGGTCCAGCGAACGATGTCAACTTTGTACTCAGTAGGGATGTGCAGACAACAATATCCATTTCTGCATCTGTACCAACCATATAATCTAATAATCAAATTAACAAAATAATAAAGATATCTGTATTCAGGATGAGGAGGTGATGACAGTTGACCAGGGGGACGCACAGCACACTGTCTATAGTGGGACAGAACGGTTTCGGGCTATGCTCAAAAGTAAATAATCATTGGGGGGGGTATCCGTTCACCTACCATTGCTGTTAATTCAAAAATTCATCTATTGATATGTCAATAAATGGATTAAAACATGAGTTTCATTGTTTGCAACATATCACCTTTGTTTAATTTTCAATCTCATCTTCCAAAAGTTGGTCAACTTGATTGGTTGAGTATCTATTCCGAACATGGTATTCAGGTTCAGATACACCCCTAGTACTAACATAGTTTATCTCGGCAAGACCACCCACTTGATGGAGATGATGTGAAAATGTGTTCCAAATGTGGGAAAAATATTATATACATGTGTTAACACGTGATATAACTTCAGTTATCAAGTGGAAAGCCCAGTAGAGGAGCTGAGAAGTAGGGATATGAACAGGCAGAGTGGTTTAGAAGCACAGACATACAGACAGAAAGCTGCTAAGCTGTCAGTACCTCGGAATAAGGCTGAACCCGGTCAGGTCAGTGAAAGTGTAGATCATAGTAACAACCAGAGTGACAACCACAATGCAGGCATCCAGGATATTCAATTTTGAGCTGAAGTACACCTTGAACCTGAAACACAGCCACAAAAAGCACGGCACTCTGTCACTCAGCACACTTCCAAAATAAATACAATTTAAAGAAACTGGAAGCAAGCATACTCCCAGTTCTCAAACTAAAAATCACACAATTCCACCACAGGCGCGCTACTCATAGAATTAGTCACATTCTCAGAAGCGCCGAAGGCAAAGAAAGCAGTACTGCTTCATTTCTGGCACTTCCTGCCCCAAGAAACGCTCTGCCCCACCGCCGCCAAGCTGCTGACGCGTGTCCCAGACTCACCCCTCCACGTAGATCCTGAGAAGGACATCCACCGGGAAGAAAAGCGAGATAGCCAAGGACACCACGTCCATGGCATTCCTCAATTCCTGGTTGCGGACTGACATGGCCAGGTCAGCGATGACCAGGATGATGTCAACAATAATTAGTACCACTCCAAACATCCTGGAGAGAAGCATTCAGAAGTCTCACTGTACATAGTGCCATACTGCATCAGTTGTGGTACAGTGATATTAAGACGGCAAGAAATCCTGGTGTCGGCTTTCATTTTTGCAATTTATATTTGACTTCCTCATCAAAGAAAGCCTTTACAGAGGACTTCAAGTAAACATGGTAGCAGGAGGTAAAGACACTAACCGAAACCCAAAGGACATCACAAATGGAGCAATCTTCTTTCGGATTCGACTGCAAAAAAAAAAAGAAGCAGCTGAAAATCATGGGTGAACTGACATTACATCAAAGCAGAACACAACGCTTCCCACTTCCACACTCCCAAAATTTCTAAAATCCAGTTTAAGAGACTCCCCTGGTTTGTCAAATGTCATTGTGTTTAATTATTATTGTGTGTAGGTTCAACTGACCATCTGCCATTGATGGCACCAGTCATTGAAAAAAACCTCCATTTCAGTCCACAAACAGGTACGTACTTGCACATGGTGTCAGGTTCAACACTCTCCTCTTTGCCATCATCAATTTGAATATTGGCCTCCTCTTTCCCATTGGCATCAACGCTGAGGATGGAGGGGACAAGGGAGAACACATCTAAGCATGCAAAATACAGCACTGCTATCAATGGTCTCTACCGTTGGAGTCCAGATTCTCTAGTCTGGCTCCAGATATCAGAAACACCCATTTGCAATGAGCTGTTGTAAAACCATCTTGCACAAGGCTGAGCACTGATAATAGTGTAAAATTAAACATGCAGCAAAAATTACAGGCCTTGATATTTCCAGAAATTAAAGCAGTTTCTCTTTTCCTTTCACTAAGAGTTCACATTAACTCACCCATTGGCCTGTTTAGGTTCTGACTCTGGGCTGTACCGCACAGACATTTCCAGCAAAAGTCTTCTTTTCTTCTGCAAGGAATAGATATTGATGACAAACACAACGACACAACTACCATGTAAGCTATAAGCAAACAGGAACAAATGTGAACAGAGATTTCATTTATGAAACAAATGTTTCTACATCAGCCAAAGTGCTACATGAAAAGGTAGCCTACCATAGCCTACAATACAAGGCAGCTACAATGACAACAATTTGCTGCTTCTCTGACTCTAAGTAGCTTATACCGAAGTTTGACCGCCAGTAACTTCTTTGTCAGTTTACTGCATATCAGTCTAATTTCAATAAAGGCACACCTTGCTAATATTGCATTGCATTAATAATAGCCTATTACATTAGCTATCTACAATAACACATTATTTCATAGGATTATTTTAAAATTATGTTTTTGTAATAAACTCCAGATGTTGCAATTGTGCATCTCCGATCACCTCGTGTAAAACAGCTCTCACAGACTTCAAAGTACAGAAAACCTGTTTTCAGATACAGCTTAAAGGGGTTAATTAGCACAGTTATGGCTGAAAATAAAAATATAAACGGGTCACTTGTTCATCCTGGAATTCTGAACAACTGAATAGAAAACTAGTAGCCTACAGCGTCCTGTGAACAACAAAGACTGCCAACTTTAAGTCTCTATTGTGAAAATGGAACAATTAGCCTACTACATCGTTGTGAAGCACTAGGCTATATGTTTTGATCCTGCAAGATAATTCAATATAATAAACTAAACCAGACGTACCGATTTCGACAAGGGGTCGCGAGTAGCTACTTCGGGGTGCCTTGTTTTTTTCTCGCTTGTTTTTTGTTTTTAAGATCCCAAAATCCCCAAAACTAGCTCATTTAGTTATCGGATGCACATTTTCTAAATCTGAACTCGACACTGTCCCGCTCACGTTCTTCCAACAAGTTAAATTCAATGAGTCTTGTGACTCTTTTTGGAGGAATACAGTTCAAAGGTTGTCAGAGGTATTTTTCCTTCTGTCCTCAGCAAATCCTCCCTTTCTCTGCAGACGTAGCGGTTTTTAACTTCCTGAGGCGGGCGCGTTGCCCTTTCCTCCAGCATGTGTGTTGCTCAGCACCGCAGTCACATCTCTCCATTTCCTTTACCCCTTTTGGTAGCCTTACTAGCCTAGGCTACTTTTTTGTTTTTTAAACGTAATTTATGGCCGCAGGCGTGATTAAGTTGCAGTGATTCATCACAAAATGTTATCTTTTTAATTAAAATAATACTAACCAACAAAGTCCTATAAACGTGAAAAAGCCATAGCTAATTTTCACTTGAAATTTACAACATATTGCCATTTGTATCTGATAGGCTACAATATTCCTTTAGAACATTTTGTATTTCGCGTGGGTTTCCCCTACCCCCTCCTCAGTTGTTGATTTGTTTAAATAAATAAATAAATTTCAAAGGGGATGGTGGGGTCGGTGATATCACACAGCACCAATAACCCAAAGAGGATGGAAGGGGGCGAGTCTGTTTTACAAAGGGGATGGTTTTTGTATTTCTTTTAACAGGAGGGATGACCTCCCCCTGTATCCCCCTGCAAATCGACCCCGGCCCCTACTTGTGGTAGGCCTATTGGCTAAGCAAATTTTAATGATTTTAACACTTCATCTAATAAAGTAGGTCTAGTTTATTTAATTGTTAAAATGTTAGACTTTTGTTAGAGCGGTCATAAACAAGGAGATTTCGATAAATATGGCAGCAAGGTTGGAAAGAGAAATCTGTCCTTGTTGGTAATATTTGTTGCCATATATTTTGGTAAGGTATAGGCTAAACTGCAATTTGCTGCTTTAAGTTTTGTTTGAAGTTTTTGTACCCCAGCAGTCGACTCCACAGCTTCATACAAGTTTTTAAAGAAACAGAACTGCATTAGACTTCCTGCATAAACAGCAAACATTCTTCCCCTGCCTTAGCTCAGGTTTCGTGACTCACCTTGATACTTTTGTTATCCATCAATGGTGCGGTTAGGTGTAAGGGGTGAGGTGGGCTGCTTAAAGGGGTGAGGTGGGCTGCAAATGCATGAACACACTAAATTCATAGCTTGGACTAGGTTGACAGAGCTCTGTGATTGTGTGTGCTTTGAGCATGCTTTATGCAGGTACCACACTGCAAACCTATATAATCAGTTTCATAGGAGGGGATAGAAATTCAGTTATTAAAAGTGAAATGTGTAGGGACAAGACCATGAGGTGCAGTCTATAAGACAGCTGACTTGACCTGTATACAAATCTTCTGTGTAGCCAATGGTTTGGCACTCTGTACTGTGATACCCTCTTTGCTGTCCCCATCTGAATAAAAGTGGAAAACTAGGAGGGTGGACTCTGCACTCCTTTCAAAACAAACAAACAAAAAAGAAATGTGGAGCTAGTATGTGTTAAAATAATTTCTACATAACTCAGACCTCTTCTATGCCAAGGTGACATCACACTCCACAAGATTTCACTTGGCTGTAGTGATGGCCAGAGGTAAGTGAACTCAGTTTCTGAGTGCTGAGGATTTCAATGCACTTACAGAGCTTTTTTTTAATCATCCTCCTCTTTATCATGCAATATTATGTGACATTGATATTAGAGAACGAGTGATAGTTAGTATTGTGGCATTTCATGTAGCAAAGTGTTCAAGTTAAATACAAAAACTGACTTAATCAAATGGTTACCACATTGTAGAGCACATCATAAAAACATGATGTGTACACACCAGGTGGGCAATCTAGCTCTCAATCCTTATGACAGGCAGTAAAACACCATGTAACAAAATAGGATATCAAAACAGATTATTTAATTTAC
Organism: Synaphobranchus kaupii; assembly: GCA_029718625.1. Classification (NCBI taxonomy): domain Eukaryota; kingdom Metazoa; phylum Chordata; class Actinopteri; order Anguilliformes; family Synaphobranchidae; genus Synaphobranchus; species Synaphobranchus kaupii. The sequence goes on along the minus strand of CM056385.1, from coordinate 40,594,851 downwards.
AGAATTGAAGATTCTATACAGATAGGAAATCATTGTGCTTTAAAAACATAAAGGGTTGGGATGACATAAAAATGTAAAACATCTCTCTTTTTCTCTGTAATAAAATAGGTCAAAATTTTTTGTTGTTGTCCCTGAACCTTTGTGCACAGCAGTAGCAATGATAAGCACTGCTTCTTCTCACCATAGTCTGGTAACACAATGGCATTCCTGATTGTTCACACTAACACTCCCACTTAAATGCAACAGATACTTTAACATTTTCTGGACCTTGACTTTTCACATAAGCCTCAACAATTTCCATGTAATGTGTATTCCTCATAAGTCTGTTCTCCATCCTTTAGGAACGAGATAAACAAGCACAAGCTCTGGATGTGGGGCCTGGTCAAGTGACGTAGAAACACAGCCTCCCTGGTTGTCTCTTGTTAGGTAAACCCATGAACCCCCAGAACCTCTACGCTGTCCTCTTCCCCTAAATATCCAGAGAGGTCCATCATGTGCTGCTCAGACTCTGTCAGCCCATAGGGGGAAGTGTTGTACCCTGCGTAGTCTGGCAGGCTCCGGCACTTGTCCCGCCGGTAGTCTGAATGGGAGAAGGTGGAGCTGCGCTGTCGGTGGCAGGTGGCCGAGGAGTTGGCCTCCTTCAGCTTTCGTGCCAGAATGTTCCTCTGGATGGGAGAGGGGCCCCTCCTGCTCCAGTTTGCCTCAGCCCTGCCTGCTCTATTGTGCCCGAACCCCTGGCCACGCGCCCCCGCGTGTGGAATGCTGTGAAGGTCCAGCCTGCTGGCGTCCTCTGTTTCTGATGTCACCGCGGCTTGGGGGAAGTGGGCAGCTGTCTCTATGTACGGTCGTCGCCTGTCGCCCATGGTGCTGTCGATCAGTCTGGATTTCGGGCGGCCCCATTCATCCCGCTCAGGGGCTCGGGGCTGCTCCCATGCCCTTGTCCTGCAGCTGCCCTCCGGGAGCTGACGGGGTGTCACCTGGGTCATGCTCCTCTCCCTGAAGGCCCGAGACGGCTGGGGCTGCTTGGTCTCGTGGAAGCTGGACGTCCTCCTGAAGCTGGGGTTCCTCAGGTGTCCCCCGCTGCGCTCCACCATCTCCACCCAGTGCTCCGTGCGCTCTCGTCGCCGGGAGCCTCCACTGAAACTGGGCGCCGGGGGGCCCAGTACAAAGTCCACCATGGGGCTGAGGCGGTCCGGGAGGGTTGTGGACCCTTTGGTTGCCTTTGCCGTGTCCATGAAGGGCGACTTGATGCGAAAGCGATTGAGGTTGGCCTCCTCTTGGCTGTCCAGGTCGGGGGGAACTGGGGTGAGAGCGGCAGGGGTGGAGGTAGCGGTTTCCAGCATGGTGTCATCAATGGGGCTCTGGGAGACATGATAGACCTGGGTGGCCTCCTTCAGCCCCTTCTTCTTCATCTCCTTCAGCTGTTGGTGCGCTAGGCGGTACCCAAAAATTGGTGGGACAATCTTTTGGCTGGTTGGGGAAACCCTCTCTGGGTCCAGGTGATGGGGGAGAGTCTGGCTCTGCTGGCGGCCCAGGGCTCCCCTCTCCGGTGCTGCCCCCATAGTGGGTGGGAAGGGGAGGCCCTGCTCGGGGAGGGCCACCTGCAGGCTCTCGGAGAAGCTGGGCCGCTGCAGGCTGTGGCCGCAGATAGAGGCCTCGTCCGAGTTCTTCCTGCCGCCGGGGGAGTGTATGGAGCCGTGGCGCACTGAGCTGCACTTGGGCGCTCGGCACACTTTGCGCCAGACCGCGATCAGCACGGTCGCCAGGATCACCACCAGGCAAAGGGAGATACCCGCCACTGCCACCAGGTTGCCCCCCAGCATGTTGCTGATGGGGGGAAGTGGAGACAGGGAGGGACGAGGTGCTGCAACCAGTGAGAGAGATTAAGGGAGATTCATTTCCATTATAGCATGGTGTTGACAAGCAGAAAGACGAGGGATGACAAATATTGGATATTTACTAAAACTGAACTAAGGTAATCGGACAGAACAACATAACTTAATCGGCAGTGTAGTATAATGGTTAAGGAACTGGCCTTGTAACCGAAAGGTTGCAGGTTCGATTCCCAGGTAGGACACTGCCGTTGTACCCTTGAGCAAGGTACTTAACCTGAATCACTTCAGTATATATCCAGCTGTATAAATGGATAATATGTAAAAAAAATATGCTAAAAAGTTGTGTAAGTCGCTCTGGATAAGAGCGTCTGCTAAATGCCTATAATGTAATGTAATGTAATTTCCAAGGAATTAATATCTCATGGAAAAATCGCCTAAAATATATTTTACGTAGCCAGCATTTAAGGGATTTATGTACAGCAAGCACCCTCTATATTATAGAGGCTTTAATATTGGCTAAAATAATTGTGATTATAATTTTTGCCATAATTGTGCAGCCCTACACAGGATAGAGAAAATCTGGAATAACAGACCTGTGCAGTCTTCCAGAGAGCAATGGGACTGCTCTTTAATCATGCCGGTGCACTGTATCCCACCAGTAGAGGGCACTAGACACTCACGAGAGCGCTCTCTCACCCCCTCCCCACAGCTCACGCTGCACCCGCTCCAGGACTGCCACAACCCCCAAGTTTCTACAAGGAGCAGAACAAGGAGGGGGGAAATGGTTAGTTTTTCACCATTATATTAGATTTCTTGCTCTGCAATGTGACTTCAGATACCAATAGGTAATCCTCATTCATTTTGTTCATTACATTAATGTTTTTTTTTTTTGAACACTCATGTATCTGATGTATACTGCCTGGCCAAAAAAAAAAGTCGCCGTTGCACCCGTCATGCATAGTGCCCACTGTACAAGCCTCTGGAGGCAGTGTTATGATCTGGGGTTGCTTCAATTGGTCAGGTCTAGGCTCAGCAACATTATGCAGCAATAAAATGAAGTCAGCTGAGTACCTGAATGTACTGAATGACCAGGTTATCCCATCAATGGGCATATTCCACGACAATGCCAAGATTCATCGGTCTCAAATTGTGAAAGAGTGGTTCAGGGAGCATGAGGAATCATTTTCACACATGAATTGGCCACCAGAGTCCTGACCTTAACCCCATTGAAAGTCTTTTGGATGTGCTGGAGAAGACTTTACGGAGTGTTTCGACTCTCCCGTCGTCAATACAAGATCTCGGCCAAAAATGAATGCAACTCTGGACGGAAATAAATGTGACATTGCATAACGCGCGCCACAATCAAAGCTAAAGGGGGTCCAACGAAATATTAGAGCGTGTGACTTTTTTTTTGGCCAGGCAGTGTACTTCCAGCACAACAACAATACAATAAGATGTGATATTAGTGTACCTGTACAGAACAAGGCCCACCTGCATTCCTCTGCACAATGACACACGTCTGCGCAGGGCTTGGCGAGCGGCTGAAGTTAAGCACAAACCGAAAGCAGTATCTATTCCTTCCGGTATCGAAGACGGAACAGTTGAACTCTGTCTCGTTCTCCCCCTGGGTCAGCCAGTTGAACCCCAAGGGAGGCGTCACCTCATCCCCCGTGGTAGTCCCGCCTCCTTCCCGGAACAGGAGGACCTTCCCATTGGTGAAGGCACACGGTGGGGGAACCAATCGAACGGTCACTGTGCCCTCGCACCCGGCCCTGTAGACGTTTTCCACTAGGAGCTTATAGGAGAAGATGCGGGACAGATAGAGCGGCCCCGAGGATTTTATGTCCCGTTGTGAGTGTGGGGACTTGAGGGCCACCCTGATAAAGTCCCGCTCCGTGAAGGGGAAAGCACAGTCCAGCTCCACACGCTGCGATTTAACCGCCTCAATTTTCCGCCGTGTCCGCACCCTCACTTTGTCAATGCTGTTCTTTCCTATCTGGTTGTACTCCAGGTAGCTGACCTCTAAGTAGAGAGACATGTTCTTATTGCTGATGCAGGGCTGGAAATAGTCATTAGTGGAGAGAACAATCTGGAAGGAATTTGAGCTCTGGTTGTTAGTCCTCTCCACAGCAATGTGGAACGTTGGCCACTGAACATGCAGCACCTCACTCCACCACCAGGTGGTGTTGTAAACACCGCCATTGCTGTCCTGTTCCACTTTGAATCTGAAACTCCCAGCATATAGGAAGCAGGAGCAATTGAACTCCAAAGCGCCCTCTGATCGGTTCATAGGAAGGGGTCTTGAGAGCACGGTGAAGTTGGTCTCTACGTCCACCAGAGACACAGTCATGGCACGGTCTGTTGCATTGTGGCCGCAGTTAAAATCTACAAAAACGCTCCCATTGCTCAAAGCCACATGGACTGAGGGCCAGTGGTGGATTTCAGCCACAGCTAATGGAGTAAACACAGAGACAGGCTGAAGACCCCATTAGGAGCAACTACAGTTGCACACACAAGCATACATATAGACATACTGTTTTATTGACAAATTATGGTCTTCAAAAAAACATGTAAGCGAGTATAGTGGAATATTTATAATAAAGCGTTTGTGTCCTATCCTGAAAGTCTGCAAATGTGATTTGAGTCTTGCTAACTGTAACAGTCCCTAATAAATAGCAACAATTGGTCAGGGGAATAATGACCTGTCTTTATCCCCCATCCCCTCAAATTCTCCTTCCAGCTACGTACATCTCCTATGCAATCAAAGCAATTGAATATGTCACTAATGCCATCAATATAATTGCAGCTACTATACAACAGTGAGTGTAACACTTGGGTATTGATAATAGTGAAATATTCAATATCTGGCTGTGTATGTTTTAGTCCTGCAATGTCCTAATTTCCTTCATATATGTTCGCAAAGCTGTTCTGTCCAAACAGTATAATCATGGATCTGGGACTGTACAAGCCAGGCTGACACAGCCCACAGCCCACAGCCCACAGCCCCCCTCACCGCACAGTTACCACACCCCCTCACCCTCTCACTCAACAGACTGGCTCACCATATCCCCAGAGCACCAGCAGGAGAGGGAACACCGTGGTGGAACCCTGTGTCATTCCGACCGGCGCGCTCCGGAACTTCCTCACGCCTCATGTCCCCCCTCTTCCCCCATTGCAGCAGCTCTGAAAACAATGCAACATAAATTACCCCGTCTTCAGACAGCACATTGGCTACTTGTGCGTCACTCACACATGTTGTTCAAAGCAGGCCCGACACAGACACCCCATCCGCAAAAACAGGGGCGTTTACACTAAAGGTGCTGGACAGAAGTGAACTGACTTTATTTAGCTCTACCTTTCACATGCCTGTGCTCTACATAAAACAACAGATTTAACAATGAGGCCGCTAAGTTCTTTTTTCTCAGAAAAAGAGCAATCCTCATAAGCCTCCTGTGGTCTGTGAACAAGCAAACCAAAGATTGTATTTCCCCTTTAAAAATCCTTCAGCAGTTCCGTTTCAATTCTCTGGATATTCACACAGCACAATGAAGTGTTTTAAATTTCTCTCATTGTTCTAAATGTCTCTCAATTCAAAGGGAAAACAACATGCAGAAAATAACTCTCGGCCAGTTCCTGACCTCTCCCGTCTGTCTCTTGGTTTTCCCACACTAATTCTACCTCACACTTTGAACACTTAAATCTCAGGCAGTCGAACAGCACTTACTCATCTCTGCTACGCCTTCAATCAAAGACTGTATGAACAGGTGTTGAAACCTGAAAAGCAGAGCTATAATCATATGTAATTTGCCCAGAAGTACTTAACTGTTTTCCACTTCCACATAAACTGAGACGGAAAGGAGTGGGATTCATTATTTGATTTATCTTCAATGTAAAGCATGTAACACCAGCTTTAGAGGAAAGTTTTACCACAGTCTCTTGATTCTTGACACAGGTGACTGCTTGCAGAGAGATGTTTACATTTAAAAGGCATGTTTATCTGAATACTGCACAAATAATAAAATTATGATATTGAGTTACACACAGTAGGCTAATATGTATTTTCTATTCTTGTTGTTTATGTCGTGAAATGACTAGCCTTTTCTGATAAAATAAAAATCCAAGAGGCTACCATTCATGTCAAAGTGTATGACTCACATTTTCCCCTAACTCAATAGGCTATGTCAAGCTAGTGTTTTTAGAATTTGTGGATGAGTCCTACCATTAATTATCCAGTGATTATGCGGTTTGCATATCCACAACAATAATACTAAGATACAACATTCTAATAAATGCTACGCGACCATACAAAGCAAACTTACCTATTAACTCCTAAAAGCAAGAGTTGTCTTATTGTAATTAGAACGGTAACGAATAGCGGTATCAACTGTCTTCCCGCAACACTCGCATATGAATATTAACATACAGTGGCACATCAGTCCTTTGCTTTCAAAGAAAGGGTTCCTAGGCTACTTACAATTGCTGCGCTGCTGACAGCTCATCGCTCTTCTTTGTATTTGTTGCTCGGCCAAATGCTACCGCAACATGCAAGTAACCTCTGCGTGCGTTATATCCATTGCTTTTAGTAGTCGATTTCAAAACGATTGATAACTGATGATCTTGAGTTCGAAAAAAGCTCATAGCACGGGACAGCTAGAATATACCGTCTGCATTCGACTGAGCCTGAGCGGCGGCTGCCGTAAGTGCAGAATGTCAAGTACAACAGCTCAGTGCTCGGCTCCCTCTATCGGCACTCGGGGATCTTTTAACGTTAATGGAATTACAACCGTCACAGCTGTCATGGCGTCGAATAATGGTCGTGTAAGTGTATATAGTCTCAAAGTTACCACCCCAACGAAAAAGCATTACTAAATAAATGCTTCAAAGCAAACTATTCAGATAATTATAACAGTAAAATGCATTTTTCCTAGCATTAATCCTCTCAGTTCAGTGAAATTTTTTTAATGGACATTGCAATTTTTCAGGAGTGCTCATTCAAACAAAAGATAATAACAGAAAACATTGCATAGTGCAGAGGGCCATGTTGATTACTTGTTCACAGATGCTGGCCAAACCTGAGATGGATGTTATTTGTAAGGCCACATTTTGCTGGTTTACTCTGCAGTGAGATGTGGATTATGAATTAAAACCATTAACGTTCAGAGCTGTGAAGGGACAAGACAAAGCAGGTTTTTAAGTGTGCGGACAAGTTTCGGGCAAATGCCTTGAAGATGACCAGAGTGGGACCCGAACATAATCATCAGCACCATTGTGAAACACCAGCCGGAACAGCGGCTATCTTGGTGATGGTGTATGTGATTGCAATACCTGAAGGAGCACCTTGAATGCCAAGTGAGAATGCGTTAGGCAATTAATTTTTTTCAGTCCCAATAGCAAAAAAACTATTTAACACTCCTCCATTACTGACCAGTATGGAAATGACATAGTGTTGTATTCTGTTGTGTATTCACAGATACATGGAACAGATAGAGAATGACACGTTATACTTTTCTGTGCAAGTAGATCACTGTGGGAATGATAAGCTTACATAATGAGTTGTATAGCTCTTTTCCTGCTCTACGTAAGGAACAGTACCTCAAAAAGCCTCAATAGGACAGTCACAGCCCATGGACGATAGAGCTGCATTCAAGACACAACAAAAGCATTCCCAAAACCGTTCAAAGTAAAACAGAGGCAGAGTGTCTTAAACCAAATGTTGGACAGAGATTAATGTGTCAATAACAACAATTTGACTAATTGTGTAGCTTTATTACTTTTGAATGTTAAGTTTGCCGTTTCCATATCCACTGGAAACAATTTGGATATGGAAAAACCCCTGAGAAATGTTTGGTCCCCCACTTAAGGATAATGTACAGATTCCTATGTGCTTATAGTTAAAAATAGTAGCAACAGAATAGTTATTCTATTGAAAAAGTGCAATGGTCCAAGTTTAGAGTGCTTATAACCTCATATGTATGTGATTAATATAGACACCAGTGATGGTTATCTGAAGAAAAGTGATTTCCAAAAAAATTGTTTATTTCACTCATAAAATTCATTGAACTGAAGTAACAATGTAGATAACAGAGCTCAGAGAGAAGTCCCTTTACATAAAAAAGTAAACGGAAGATAAGATGGAGTGATATGATGTACAGCATTGGATGCTACTCAAATCAGCCCCTGAGACCCGATTCTGTTTAGTAACCACAGGTACTACTAAAACCAGGCATGGGGAAAAACAACATGATTTGATATCCCTGTAAACTCTAAAAATGGTTTTATATAAGAGCAAGCCGACATTTCCCTGCTTATAACATGCCCATATTTTTTTTATACAAGTTGAATCCTGTTCCTGTCAAAACTTTCCTTAAGACTTCCTACCAAAGACGTGCCGAAGTGACAGGCGTGCCACAGCCCAATCCTCTTGGACTTGGACATTCCTTAAAACTGCATAGCCCTGGGGGGGAAAGAGATCATTTCTCCTATGGCGGCTAGGGGGTCCCTACCATACGTATTCATCACATAATGAAACTGCATCCACTAAATGTGTCGTCTGTCTCGCGAAGCAAGATAAAATAAATCTTCTCTTCGATGTTTGATCTATTTTCCCCATGGGTGACCACGTTCACAAGCGGGCACGTTTGGCTAAAAGCGAGAGGGGGGACTTAAATAAGGACTCCTCTTCAATCCGTCAGAGCTCAAACAGACTCTGGAGCACCAAAAAGAAAAGGGGCATAGATTGTTGCTGGGGCGATGGCATAGATTGTTGCTTCTGTGCTGACAGAAGTCTATGCGCTTGGACTGTCAGAAGAGGTTGGGGTAAAACCGCAGGCCCTCCACAGAATCGTCCCTACAGAGATGGCCCATTTTTTCAGCCAGCAGCAACCTGGAAGTGGAGGGAGAACGTAAGGAGAATGATTAGAGGGTGGAGAGAGAATGGATGGTGGGTGGAGGGAGAATGGAGGGTGGAGTGAGAATAGAGGGAGAATGATTAGAGGGTGGAGAGAGAATGGATGGTGGGTGGAGGGAGAATGAGGGATAGTGGATGCAGGGTGGAGTGAGAATGAGGGAGAATGATTAGAGGGTGGAGGGAGAATGGTGTGATTAACAGTGGGACAGCAGTATCATGCACTGAGTAAGGTGCTAGGCTTGTAACTAAAAGGGTAAGTAAACCCTAAAACCACTTTTTTTTAGCTGGTTACTGATATATTTGGACACATCCATGTGCTAGAGATTGATCAATGTTTAGCATCATATAGGAAGAGTAGTGTATTTTGGCTAACTAGTGCCACAGTGGTGAAACGTAGGTTATTGCAGTTGTAATTTACTATAGGCTGTTGTACAGTATATGTGACGTGGCAGTACATGTGATGTCACACCAACTGTGTGCATCTGGCTACGCCCTTCCACCTTACACTATAAATACGTTTTTCTTTTTCAAATCCAGCCAGTTGTGGAGACTGAGGAGCTTTTGTGTGAGCGACAGGCTATTGATAGAGAGAGGATAGCATAGGTGTCAACCCATACAGTTTGCCCGTATGAAATACGGTTTTTCCAACTGGCGTATAAGGTTATGACCTAACCTAATACGTTTTTTTCTTCTTTTCAAACGTTTCTCCATCAACCTGCCCAGGGACTACAGATACAAATTAGCCCCAATGGCTAAATCTGGCACATTTTACATTTATTAATGTGCATTGTCCCTTTTTTAAATAAATATACCTAAACCTATAATGAATTTAATCTCAGCAACCACATTTTGTGCGACTTGAGCAAAACAAATTATGGCTGTGAATGAGCATGTCTGTGGAAAAATAAATAAATAAATAAATAGGGCTTGGCTTACTAACTCGAGCCCAACCCTTTCATGAGTATCTTTCCCACCCCCGATTTTGGCATTTTTTGAACCGCAAACGGAGGCGTGGTCGTTCTGAAACAGCCCGTTTAGTTACCCTTTAAGATCAAGTCCTGGGCAATGATTCTAAACCTACAAGCAAGACATTCAACCTGAATTGCCTGGCACACACGGATCATTTCTAAAAATGTCAACATCATGCAAATATAAACAATGCAAATCATCCCTATTTAAGGACTTCTAGAGGGCAAATAGATCGCTATGATGCATAGCGTAGCAATACATGCATGTTAACTGACGTTTCATAGCATAGCAATACATGCATGTTAACTGACGTTTCATAGCATAGCAATACATGCATGTTAACTGACGTTTCATAGCATAGCAATACATGCATGTTAACTGACGTTTCATAGCATAGCAATACATGCATGTTAACTGACGTTTCATAGCATAGCAATACATGCATGTTAACTGACGTTTCATAGCATAGCAATACATGCATGTTAACTGACGTTTCATAGCATAGCAATACATGCATGTTAACTGACGTTTCATAGCATAGCAATACATGCATGTTAACTGACGTTTCGTAGCATAGCAATACATGCATGTTAACTGACGTTTCATAGCATAGCAATACATGCATGTTAACTGACGTTTCATAGCATAGCAATACATGCATGTTAACTGACGTTTCATAGCATAGCAATGCATGCATGTTAACTGACGTTTCATAGCATAGCAATACATGCATGTTAACTGACGTTTCGTAGCATAGCAATACATGCATGTTAACTGACGTTTCATAGCATAGCAATACATGCATGTTAACTGACGTTTCATAGCATAGCAATACATGCATGTTAACTGACGTTTCATAGCATAGCAACACATGCATGTTAACTGACGTTTCATAGCATAGCAATACATGCATGTTAACTGACGTTTCATAGCATAGCAATACATGCATGTTAACTGACGTTTCATAGCATAGCAATACATGCATGTTAACTGACGTTTCATAGCATAGCAATGCATGCATGTTAACTGACGTTTCGTAGCATAGCAATGCATGCATGTTAACTGACGTTTCATAGCATAGCAATACATGCATGTTAACTGACGTTTCATAGCATAGCAATACATGCATGTTAACTGACGTTTCATAGCATAGCAATACATGCATGTTAACTGACGTTTCATAGCATAGCAATACATGCATGTTAACTGACGTTTCATTTGTAGTTTAACCGTGATCATTATATAATGTGCAGCACATGATTTCATATTCCTGTTTGTTTAGAATATTATATGATGGTTTTGTGCATGCAGTGAAACAAATCATAATTCACTGTTTACAGTTTGTGAACAAACCATAATTCATAATTCACTCTAATACACCACCCAATTGCAAATGTCTATACTATGTTGAAAACTCAACTCCCAGTTTACGTCCCCCTTAATTTGGTTCCTTAGACTTCTGTTGATACATTTTCACGTGCAAGGCACAAAACTGGTTGCGGATACCTCTCTTTAGCCAGGAGAACAGACAGTCCCAGAAGCTTGGCGAATTCCTCGGAGGTCAGTGACCCTTTCTCAGACACCTGCAGGAAAGAGGGCTAGATGAGTGAACAATAACTCTTCCCTTTGGCTCTTGTGGGCTCTTCTCACTCCAGAGACCACACTTACCAAGGCGTCAGACACGGGCCATGAGCCTGCAATCGTACTGCGCCTGAAAAATCCCATAAATCTACTATTTAAAGTCTAAAATGTGCACAGGACTGGTCAGTAAGAAAAAAATCCCAAAGGAACTATTCGGTAAGGCTAACTGACAATAAATTGGGTCTCAAAGGAATGATTTGCTCTGTGTGCGTTTTTGGTTTGGTTTTCCCTTCGGATTAATTTCTAATCCTTGTCAAGATTTTCCAGAAAAATTAAAAATTCATTTCAAGCTCTGATTTAAACCACACAAGTGCTGATCATTATAAAACAAACCTTCTCACTGAATGGCCCCTCGGCGCCATTTAAAGCCGTATCGTTTTGCTGAAACTCTCAAACAAATAAATGTCTTGTTCTCACTGTTGCACTGTCCTTGTCTGGAAGACCTATTAAAGGCTATTATGCTTGCAGGTTATGTTGGGAGCATTAGTCATGTGCTTTGGACTTACATATGATGGAAAACTATAATCCTCCTTCCCATCCCCTAAATTCTGCCCTCCAATCGTCATTTCTCTCCCGCCCGGCACGAGAAAGACCATCAATAAGACAGTGTTTTTCTTCCAGAACCACATCTGCTAGTGATATCCCATCCCAAAGGCACCTCAGGCGCAGATCGTGTGGGGACGTCCAGCCCAGCGAAATCTGGAACGGACCCCGCTACCGCTGGGCTGAGAGGGCGCCCTGGCGACGTTTATTCAGCGGACTATAACTGATCAGACCGCGCCCCCAGAGCCGAGAGCCCGCCAAAACTCTCTACGGCAACGGCAAGCAGGGACTGCGGGAAAATGAAGACTTTGTGGGAGTTGGAGGTGGGAATGTTGGAATGGCGTGCCGCAGTTGTACCCTTAAGCGAGGGACCTTTTCACCGGTGTTTTTTTGCAGGGCGTCCAGCTGGACGAAGGGGAGACTAAGCGAGTAGGGTGCTAAGCGAGAATGCTGCCCTGGACGAAGATGCCTGGGAATCCTATGAATGCTGAATGTCAGGTGGAAATTGTGCCACGTAAATAAAGTTTGACTTGACGGTTCGATTTGATGACGAAAGAAATAAGGCGACGCTCACGTTATCCAGCGCGGAGGCAATCATCTCTTCTTCGCTGTGGGACTGAAGCTGTACCACCATCACCCCGCTGTCGAATATGCGTAGCCTGGAGAACAAAGGGACATGGGTCAGTCAGGCGTGGGCGCTCACGGGGGACAAGCGGCTGAGGCTCGGGGCTTTGTGATGTCAGAATACATTACATTACAATACATTCAATGGGCAGACGCTTTTATCCAAAGCGGCGTACAATAAGTAGACCCCGTGACGAGCTCTCCTCACACTGTGGAGAACCCCAAAGATTTTCGGAAAGAAAACGACAAGAGGAAATGCATGTCTGGGATCATTTATAGTGCACGCAATATGGGCCATAGGTCTACCTCCTGAATCTCTAATATCTTCTGCGCTCTAAAAGGTGCATCTAGTGAAAAAATGCTATAAAACACAGAGATGGAAACAGCTATTTGAGCACCTTTTTTTTTTTAAATGTAGGAAATATTGTAAATTGTTTGGCAGAAGAATTTCATGTCTGTCCTCAGAACACACATGCTTTTCCCCTTCTCGCGCGTATGTTTTGAGCTGTGTACGCAGATGGCCCTCACAGCACTTTTGTAAAAATAATCAATAAATAAAGCTACAAATGATTAGTTATCAAACTAGAATAGAGTTATGTTCTACAATTCCAGGAAGATGGGAGTTGGAGAGTGGGAAATTTGTCCAAATTCAGATAAAGAGAGGCAGGGGAAATGACACAAAGAGGAATTGCACAGGTCTACCACACATCCTGAGTACTGGGGAAGGGAGCAACACAACACAGCCGCAAAACAACTGAACTGGAAATAGCGCTGCACTCAAAACTGCGGTTCCTCTAGGTGAAAAGGAAGAAAACAGTGCCGTCATACTGCGGTTTCTTTCTGAATCTTTTTCCCTTTTTTAAAGTCTGGAGAGGGGGCCCGGACACGGGCTCTGAAAACAGGATGGGAGGCAGGAAGTGGCTCGCGGATTCCTCTTTCCAGGCTGCCACCAGGCTGACCTCGCCGCCGCCCCACGCTCCCGCCGTCCCGCCATCGTCCGCACCGCCTCACTCACCTCAGAGGCAGTTTCAGAGGATCGAACATCTTACAGGCGTTCACCAAGTCCTCTGGAGAGAGCAGCTGAGAGGAGAGACAGAGAGTGAGAGAAAGAAACGCATTAACAGGATGAATGTGTGTCAGTCAGCTCGTTTGTGTGCATGAAGGAGAGTAAGGCCTGTAATTAATAAAACTGCAAATCACTCTGCCCTTGATTTATTTTTATTTTTTATTAATTTATTTTCCAATTTTTCCCTTTTTCTCCCAATTTGGTAGCCAATTGGGCCCTATGTAATTCAATTTCCCCCCGTGTAGCAACCGCTATATAACCCCGTCAGCCGGTAATAGGAAAGAGGGTGCCGTCCTCTTCAGGGCAAGACTCCTCGAGCTCCTGACCGTGATTCCAACTCGCCCAGGGCCGTTCTGTGCGCAACGATTCTCGCCGAGTCCCTCCCCCCACCCCGGGAGCGGTCGCCAATTTCTGCTCCTTCAAGGCACCGGCCGTACTCGGATCTGGCAGGACCGGAGATCGAACCCCCGATCCTCGGGGTGCGACCGTTACACCACCGCGGCGTCCCTCACTTTGCCCTTGACTTCAATTAAATTAGCAAAAATATGAAGTGAGAACCACAAACGAGCAACACTTGTTCAGATTTACAGCGATTATCTGATATCCATGGACACAGTAAACAGTATGTACACTATAGTAGGACATGAAGGCCACATGTTGAGCCCTAACTGGCTGATACAAAGAGACACGGTAAGGAGGAGCAGAGGCAGAGATTCTAGTGTTGGTCTCAGATTGACGATCCCCTCCTCCTTACAGGTCTCCTGAGCCATTCCAGAGCTTCCCTCAATGCCCAGAATTATCTCCACAGCTTTGGTTAAAAGCGGCTCCGTGATCAGGAAGGGATAAGCATGGGTCAGAACACTGTCTCACACACACACACGCACACACACACTCACATACACGCAGACACACGCGCGCACACACACACACACACACACACACACATGCACGTGCGCACACACTCACACTCACACACACACTCACACTCACATACACGTAGACACACGCGCGCACACACACACACACGCACACACGCACATGCGCACACACACACACACACACACACACACACACACACACGCGCACATGCGCACACACACACACACACACATGCACGTGCGCGCACACACACTCACGCAGACACACGCGCGCGCACACACACTCACGCAGACACACGCGCGCGCACACACACACATGCACGCGCGCACTCGCACACACACACACACACACACACACACGCACGCACACACATACACACATACCACACACATACAGACGCACGCACACACACACACACACACACACACACACACACACCTTACAGTGCGCTGATCCAAGTTGAACAGTTATATTGAGTGACCAGAAAAACTGCACACTGAACAAAAAGCAACGCGTGAGTAATTATATGCTATGTTATAAAATCAAAAGTTATAAATGTATAACGTGTGTTATAAATATGCAGACACACATAAATGCGTGTGCGTGTACGTGTATGTATATCTGTATGTAGCCATGTACTCTATGTGCGTGTGCATGCGTGTGTTTGTCTCCACAGCTTACCTCCATCCCTCGAGCGCGGTTAACCAGACAGTAGACCTCAGTGAGAGCCATCATACCACCCCGCTCCTGGGGACAGACAGACACCAATCAGACAGCACTCAGTCAGACGAGCTAATCCTGGTCCTCCCGGAGAGTCTCATTAACACCCAGCTCCTCTGTGGTACCCAGTCAAAGGGAGACGCCGCCCCCCAACGGGGTCCATCCGGTCTGGGTGCGAAATGCACTAAAAACACTTCAGCTCCTCTTTAACAAATCCAATAACTGCTTTTGGACACACTTGCCGCTTACATTACAGAACAGGCACAGATGTAATATTAGCTCTGAGGGTGAGATGTTTAGACTGGGAGGTTACAGTACGTATTACATGCACACACACACACACACACACACACACACACACACACACACACACAGCAATGTTTTTAAGGGAAAAGCATTACCTACGCATACACATTCAAGCAGACAAACTCTTCTCAGTATCCTCAACACCCACAACATAAGAGGTGCAGGAGTGGAGGGGGGATGGGACGGGCTCATGAACAGGAGAAGGCTTGAGGTGTGGAGCAAACCCAGTTCAACGGGTACATGAGAACAGACAGGAAGCTGATTGGAGGGATGCAGGTGACTGTTGTACCTCCAGCGGAGCGAGGAGCATGTCCCCCAGCTGCTTGGCCAGCTGCATGTGGTAGTGCGTCCCCGAGCCGTGCGTCTCCCTGGTGACCGGGTTGGCGATGCCCATGCTCAGCAGATAGGACTTGAACCGGATCGTCTGCGGAGCGGAGGAACAACATAGACGCCCTTCTGACACAAGTGCACCCTCAAATAAGCTCCCCCAAGCATGTCAAAAAAGGGCCCACGCTGCTTGGGATCGACTGAGGGCTCTAACCAACACTCATTCCACTGTCAGAAACATTATTGGCCTTGTTATAGCAGCCCTGTCTGAGCTAGGCGCTCAAGTGCTTTACGTCGCTCGATCGTAACGCGAGTGTGCTGCACGGGCTCATGGGAAAACGAGCTGACATGCATCCCAAAAACAGCAGCCAGTCCAAGAAAAAGAAGGTACTCCACCACTGACATCAGAACTTGAGCTCTCTCCCAAACCCCGCGGCATCATACACGCCTCAGGAGCTAAAATAAACCCACGTAACCTTTTTTTAATGCTCGTATAGCAGCTGCTACACAAACGGGGAACAATGCAGGAGTAAGTATCCGTGAGCGGCAACAAAGGGCAGCGGTGTAGAGGATGCATGTGTACTGGAGAGCAGCCAGACCCTGCTCCCCCCCGTGACCGGAATCCCAGGGCACTGCTGAGAAACACGCACGTACACGCTTCATCCACGGGCACGTACGCGCTTCATCCACGAGCACGTACACGCTTCACAGCGCTTATCCACGAGCACGTACACGCTTCATCCACGAGCACGTACACGCTTCATCCACGAGCACGTACACGCTTCATCCACGAGCACGTACACGCTTCATCCACGAGCACGTACACGCTTCACAGCGCTTATCCACGAGCACGTACACGCTTCATCCACGAGCACGTACACGCTTCATCCACGGGCACGCTTACGAGCACGTACACGCTTTACAGTGCTTATCCACGAGCACGTACACGCTTCACAGCGCTTATCCACGGGCACGTACACGTTTGAAAGTGCTTATTTACGAGCACGTACACGCTTCACAGCGCTTATCCATGAGCACGTACACGCTTCACAGCGCTTATCCACGAGCGCGTACACGCTTCACAGCGCTTATCCACGAGCGCGTACACGCTTCACAGCGCTTATCCACGAGCGCGTACACGCTTCACAGCGCTTATCCACGAGCGCGTACACGCTTCACAGCGCTTATTCACGAGCACGTACACGCTTCACAGCGCTTATCCACGAGCACGTACACGCTTCACAGCGCTCATCCACGGGCACGTACACGCTTCACAGCGCTTATCCATGAGCACGTACACGCTTCACAGCGCTCATCCACGGGCACGTACACGCTTCACAGCGCTCATCCACGGGCACGTATACGCTTCACAGCGCTTATCCACGAGCACGTACACGCTTCACAGCGCTTATCCACGGGCACGTACACGCTTCACAGCGCTTATTCACAAGCACGTACAGGCTTCACAGCGCTCATCCACGAGCACGTACAGGCTTCACAGCGCTCATCCACGGGCCCTCTCTCTCAGGCCCGACACAATCTCAGCCAACTGTGACCCACGCACACAAAATCTCGCCAACCCAAATAAAAGCAAACAAAGAAGAAACGGGAGGAATTTCCCATCATACACCGGGGGTGTAATCGGGGGTCTAGCCGCACGCTGGATTCCAGAGATCGTATTTTAAAAATATTTGGCGAATCACAAGGGTAGTGACTGTAGCACCAAACATCTGGAGATTTACTTCCCCCGATCATATAGAAACCCAGACTGATGTAGCCTCCAGTCACCCCAGCAAATACCTGGCTGGGAAGTATTGACTCTACATTCTCTGTGGATAGTATTTTAAAAAGAAAGTGAAGCCATTTTAATTCTCACACTCAAACAAACTGCGTGCTTGTCTGATGGCCATGAGTTGTCCAGCACTGACGGAATCTCAAGTGCTGGGGAATGGTGTGTTTGCTGAAATCTCGCCAAAGTGGTCCCATTGAGCAGAGCGTGTATTACAGCACACAAACCCGTTTGACAAGACCACTTATTTCACAGGGGAGTCACAGATCCACGCTGGTAGTTGCTGTACCTCGTCCTCTGTGATGTCCCCTTGCTTGTCTTTGATTTTGGAGGCGATGGACCTGGACAGCTCCACCATCTCTTTGGCCTGAATGGAGAGGCACAGCGTCGGTTACTACCATTCCGGCAACACAATTACTACGTCGGTTCCAGTGACGTTCCAATGTAATGTTCCAGTCCGACGGCGAAGGTCAGGAAGAGCCTAGCACAGACGGCGGCCCTTACCTTCACCATCAGCTGGCTCAAGTCTTCAAATGCCTGTGGAGGAGAGACAGAAAGAGGATGAGATTGAGAGGTCGTGAGAGAACAGGAAGGGATGAGAGACCGAGCAGACAAATCCAAAGCGAAGAGGCGATATGTTCTACCTCACATACTACCCAAAAGCTCATCCCTATGTATCCGGACAAAGGAACGCAGGTCTGTTATTCTTCAAGGCGAACATGGTATTCCTCATTTTAGGGGACGGGGAGCTGAACTCGGAAATAATGTTCCAACTTCACGATTGTTTTGTTGACCTACTTTGTAATCGCGAAAAAAACACTTTCAGCGGTGTAGACGGGTAAATTATTTGCAAGGTCACGTGCAATTATTTTACATTCAGGAAATGACTACGAGTTTGCTTCAAATGCGCTTTCAAGCCCTTGTAAATCAGGCTTGAGAGTTCTCCATCCATTCCTAAGCGGAATAAAGTCCATGTTGGGACTCTAAAAAGAGCGGAACGTGCACAGAGTTTGAGTTAAAAAGGAGACGGCCTCTGCTGTGTGTTGTTTCAGCTCTGGCTGGTGATGAAGGGGTGAACCTGGGAACAAAGGGCAAGCGCACACACCTATCGGGGACTTCCGGCCGGCACAAAGGCCCCACTGAGCTCCCCTCTTATCACACGCACGCAGCCATGGCAGGAAGCCTTTGAGAAGGAACGCATTATGTCTCCCGCCGCAGTCAGGCGGTGCTAGGCCTGTGGCCCGAGGTCCACCTCCAGCGGTGAGCTGGCCCGGCATGGGCGCTGGGACCTGCCGGTACGGGCTAAAACAGGCAACTTATTTTGAAACAGTTTGAGTTGGGCGTATCTCACCAAGGTGTGATAATTATTACAGGGAAAAAACATTCCCGTTTGTGTTTATCTTTCCCATCAACACTGATCAGTGGGGAGCGGGGAGGAGTCTATCCGTCAGAGGCCATCTTTGCAGAAGAATAAATGGAATTTTTAACCCAGATTTTTAACAAGCTTTTACTTTTTCTTAGTTAGTTGCTTTTCATGGTTTCAGGGATTTTTATCCTCTTAAGCCACATTGTGTCAGAAATAGCTATGCATGCCGTGAAGAATAAAAGTCCCATGCTAACATTGTACTAAGGGCCTAATTTACTAAGGCCTTTAGCGCAAAACCATTTTGCACATGCAAAACCAATAACACTACCAATGATTGGTGCAAAACAAATACCGTGACCAATCATTGGCCATGTTATTGGCTTTGCGTGTGCTAAAATATTTTGCACATGCTAAAGGCCTTAGTAAATCAGGCCCTAAGTGTGCTATATTGCAAACAATTACAATTTTTAACTGAGCAAATTAAAGACCAACGTGAATCTATAGGCTCCTAATTGGTGAAAGTGTTCATACATGGCCATGAAAACGAACCATTAGATAGATAATGAAGACTTCAAAGACAAAGCAAATGACAATGAGCCAAACCTGCATTGTGTTTAAGGACAAAATGATGAAAGAACTTGGGTTCAACAACCTAATTTAGAGCCTATTGATTCACCTCAGTCTTTAATTTGATCAGTTAAAAAAATGTGTTAGCTCATTAATTATTTGCAATATAGCACAATTAGTACAATGTGAACATGGGACTTTTATTCTTCATGGCATAGCTACGTGCACTCCAAAAGTGTTAGGACAGTGACATATTTAATTTGAGTGTTTTTACATCCATATTGGGTGAACTGTGTAGCAATTATAGCCATTTTTACACATAGTCCCCCATTTTAGGGCACCAAAAGTAATTGGACAAATTAACATAAACTTAAATGTGACCCTTGACTCTTGATATCTCATTGTCAGGTACTCTTACAAGCGATACTATAACCTCTCTGCATTCGAATGGATCTCTATGGGAATTGGGGGGTGGGACTAGATTAAGCTGTAAATTACACGGGAATAGTATGGAACCCATGGTTGGCTAAATGGCTGTAAGTCATCAAGGGTCTGAGGTATCAAACAGGCCTGAAACCATCACTCTGCTGCCAGATATGCAGTAGATATGGGTGGGTCACTTTAAGAGTTGTTTCTCCTGACTCATTTTCCTATTGAACTCTATGGAAAAATAAGTCAGGAGAAACAACCCTTAAATTGAGTTGATGCTTGCAGTGTAAAATAAGGGTTTTCTGAATGCAGTGTGAAGGGTGCTGTAAATGTGAGCGTTACTCAGCGTCTTCCCAGGCTCAACAAAGTCTGAGAGGAAACTCTGGGGAGGATAAAAAAATAAAACAATAAGCAGAAGCGGTTTTGTTTTAACTGGGGAAAAAAACCAAAAGGGTAAGGTCAAAGGAAGTGAGCGAGAATTAAATTGGGATGAGATGACCAATCAGAGGGAGTGTTGCAGCAAGCCACGTTCACCCTGCTGAACACCACCCTTCCTGGATCCAGAAGGGCTTATTCATCTTAGGCCAACAGGGTTACTGCTCTAGTGTGGACAGCAAAATTTATCTGACAGATTTTACTGCTATTGTGAAACCTTAATTTCTACAAAATTACAAGTACAGTAATACCAGGTCCCAAATACATAGACAATCCTATCAACTGTAGTTGTGACCTCACCTCCCATTAACACGCACGCCGCTTGGTTGCCTAGATATTAAGAAAATAACTTGGCATCGTCAGTGCCTGCACACAATAATGTGTTCTTCCGTGTCAGGTGTCTGCAAGAACACTCGACTGGGTTACAGATCTCCACTCAGCACAGGTGGGCACATTTCATTCCCTCCCTCAATAATTCATATCAGTTTACCGATAAGCTTTGGCAGGGAGCGAGGGCATTCTCTAAACTCGGGTCGACATGAACTCTGCAAAGTCTTTTTTCTGTTAGAGACTTTCCGTCACTCAGTTGGAAGTGAAAGGCGCGTGAGCAACCAATACTACTAGTACATGGCCAGGGTACTGTGCTGAAATAACAATTCCATCTTGTGTGTTAGCAATGGAGTGTGTGTAACGGTTTAAGCAGCAGTGTTTTTTGGGTGTCTGTCAGAGCCAGCACAGGAAGGAGAAGGCTGTGACCCCACTGTCGCTCTGGTACAGATGGCCCATTTCCCCAATCCCCAACCTCTCGCTCTCCTGAGAACCTCCTCTGTCCCAACCGCGTCTTTCTCTCAATCCATATCTCTTTCCCCACCTCCGTCTCTCCTCCCCTCACCTCTGAAATGTTTTTGTCCGTTTCTTTCCTCTTCTCCTCCAGCTTCCTCTCGATGCCCACAATCCCCACGGCGCGGGTCCTTCCTGCCTGCGGGTCCCACAGCAGGCAGAGAGAGAGGAAGGACAGGGGTCACGCAGGGAGACCAGCTCCAAAACCAAGGCTCTCAATCCCCCCAGCTACACATAGGCCCATGTCGCAGCTAATGCAATGTTGTTGAAAACAGAAAAAACACAATCTACAAGCTAGGTGCATATCTTCAATACAATATCCAGAAGAGGTTGGAATGTGAGTGTATGACCTAAATGTAAGTGGCAGCAGTATGAAATAAACTACAAACAGCGCCACTCTGAGGTAATGATATGAACTGCACGGCAGTCAAAAACGTCACACTGTGCATTAAGCCAGGAGTAGTCAGACCTTAAAAAATTCACAGCTTAAAACAAAGTACTACATATTTGTGGGCCAAGTATCAGATGCCATGAAGGTAAACTGAATCAACATGAATAATTTTATTTATTAATTTACTTATGGCTAATACATTTATCAATTGAGAAGATGAATCTTACTGTAGAATGGGCTGATGCCCCATTATAATTAACACCATTACCCTTCTGGATAAGATATTTATTTTTACTACCCAAAAAATAAGGTGTTTCATTAAAGGCACCAATAGTAATTGGACAAATTAACATAAAACTTAAATAAAGTCATCATATTTAATATTTGGTTGCATATCCTTTGAATGCCATGACTTCCTGATGTCTGACCCAACAACATCAAAAGACTCTTGATATCTTATTTTCAGGTACTCTTACAAGCAATACTACAACCTCTGCATTTGAATGGATCTCTATGGAAATTGAGGGGTGGGACTAGATTAGGCTGTAAATTACGCTGGAACAGTATGGAACACATGGTTGGCTAAATGGCTGTACGTCATCAAGGGTCTGAGGTATCAAACAAGCCTCAAACCATCACTGCTGCCGGATATGCAGTAGATATGGATGGATCACTTTAAGGGTTGTTTCTCCTGATTTATTTTTCCACGGAAATAGTTCCAATAGAAAATGAGTCAGGAGAAATAATTGTGGCAGATTATTTTATGAAAACAAAATTGTGGTCCCACGAGGGGGTTGGGGTTGGAATAAAAGTATTCATACCTTTCGGAACAGTGTCAGACACAGCAATGTATCCACTAAAGTCTGAGTACCAGATGACTCAGTAATCCACAAACGCCCTGTCAAACCAGACAAATGGCTTAGTAGAGCTCCCAGAGGAAATATGCCCTTACCTGCATCGCCGTCATATGAAGGATAAACCGACTTGGGAAAGTCGACCCACGGGAAGGCAGGGTGGTTTCCTATGCTTTGTGCCAGTGTTTTTTTCCTGCTCCCTCACAATAATGTCCTGTGGAATAGGGCTGCGTCCTCAAGGACAGGGGATCATCCACAGGATAATCCCATGAGATTTTCGTGGGCGCTACAGTCTGACACAACGATCAGGGGACAGACACAAGCCCCTGCTGCGCCTCACCTGAGACCCTGTAGTAGTGGGCACGGGCTGAGACGCTGGTGTCCTCTCCCATCTCTTCTGGGCCATCTCCTCCGTCAGTCGCCGGTAGAACTGTAAACAGGTTTGTCAGGCATTGGAACACCGCTGTATGGACACACACTACACTTACACCCACGCTCATGTGATTGTCTTTAGGAGTCTCACGGTTGCTGTTGTGGAGCAATTCACGGGACCATCGATTTTAACTGAACTATGGCTGACAGAAGTCCACAGAATGCAGGAATCATAAGACAAATCTCAAACTATTGTATTTTTATATTTTTATTGCATTTCATTTATTGCTAGACTAACAGATTTATGAAAATGGTTTGTGTGCTAGGATCTCACACAGCATATTGGATGGAGCATTGGGCCCTGGGACAGCCTCTGTGCAACATAATTCACCATATTCTTCATTTGAAAATGTGTTTGCTCATCAAAGACATAGAGTTTCCAACCCACATTCCCCAACCTGGAGTAGAAGTGTTTCTGGACTGCTCGGTCTATTTATTTCAGTGGCAAACACCCTTTTCCAGCCAGATTTATTTTTAAAACAATTTTGATCCAATTCAGCCGCATGTATATTGGGCTAATTAAGGTACATTAGTGTACCACTGCAGGATATCCTCCTTGAATTCAGTCCCATGGTAGCCCAGGGGCCAAGAAACGAGTGTGCTAAAAAAAAAGTGTCTCCTACGTTTGGATACATATTCAAGCATTTGTTCATAAGTGTTATACAAGGCCAAAACTCAAGGCTGGCCCCATTATAAAACAACCCAAAAAAAAGGGAACAGAAGTCCCTGCACCACTAGCTGATTAAACCTACTGATTACTGCTCTGATGTTTTTACTGATAAATCACCCTCCTTTCATGCTTATTCAATTTGAAACTCAATTAAATAAAATTTCAGGTTCATTTTAAAGATGATGAACTTGCCTCTATTTGTCCATGCTCCTTGAATGACAGCTTAATGTAGGGGAACTTGCTTAGTTGATAGGGCCCTGGCTCCTTGTTGGGGGAGACGGGATACAGGTGGATTACGATCTTTGCACTGCGGAGGACAGACAGAAGACAAACTGTGATTCAAACAGTACATAAAACAGAATGTAAATGCACTGGATTCATTTAAAAAAATGTGAGTATATTCATGCATACAGTGGTGTCGGTTAGGTGTGATCACTATTAATGAACCACAGCTCTTAGCTACTGTGCCAGGTAATGACCAGGTAATGATCAGGTAATGATCAGGTAATGACCAGGCAATGACCAGGTAATGATCAGGTAATGATCAGGCAATGACCAGGCAATGACCAGGTAATGATCAGGCAATGATCAGGCAATGACCAGGTAATGACCAGGTAATGATCAGGTAATGATCAGGCAATGACCAGGTAATGATCAGGTAATGACCAGGTAATGATCAGGTAATGACCAGGTAATGATCAGGCAATGATCAGGCAATGACCAGGTAATGATCAGGCAATGACCAGGCAATGACCAGGCAATGATCAGGCAATGATCAGGCAATGATCAGGTAATGATCAGGCAATGATCAGGCAATGACCAGGTAATGATCAGGCAATGATCAGGCAATGATCAGGTAATGACCAGGTAATGATCAGGTAATGATCAGGTAATGATCAGGCAATGACCAGGTAATGATCAGGTAATGACCAGGTAATGATCAGGTAATGACCAGGTAATGATCAGGCAATGACCAGGCAATGACCAGGCAATGACCAGGCAATGATTAGGCAATGATCAGGTAATGATCAGGCAATGATCAGGTAATGATCAGGCAATGATCAGGTAATGATCAGGTAATGATCAGGCAATGACCAGGTAGTGATCAGGCAATGACCAGGTAATGATCAGGCAATGACCAGGTAATGATCAGGTAATGACCAGGTAATGATCAGGTAATGACCATGTAATGATCAGGCAATGATCAGGCAATGACCAGGTAATGATCAGGTAATGATCAGGCAATGACCAGGCAATGATCAGGTAATGATCAGGCAATGACCAGGCAATGATCAGGTAATGATCAGGCAATGACCAGGCAATGACCAGGCAATGATCAGGTAATGATCAGGCAATGATCAGGTAATGATCAGGCAATGATCAGGTAATGATCAGGCAATGATCAGGCAATGATGAAAATAGCGTTCGGTATGCCGCAAGGTGCAGCCTAATATATCACGCAACATTATCTCAAGTGACCAGTAATTCCTGTAGCCCACGACGGATGTCCACATTTACAGCCTCGTCTAGTTTTAAAGGGTAACAAAACACGCAGGTTTTGCTAGACCCCGCCACTTTTGAAATTCAAAACACGCCAAAATCTGGGCGTGATAAGGTAATAATATAGGGGCTGAGCCCCAGGTATGAAACCACGCCCCAGCAATTTTTTTCACTCGTAGCCAAAAGCTCAATTTCTACTCTGGACAGCACTCACAGTGGCTGCTTTGTTCCACTCTCTCTCTCTCTCTCTCTCTCTCTCTCACTCTCACTCTCACTCTCACACACACACACACACACACACACACACACACACACACACACACACACACACACACACACACACACACACACACACACACACACACACACACACACACACACACACACACACACACACACACACACACACACACACACACACACACACACACTCCAGCTCCAGCTCCAGCTCCAGCTCCAGCTGCTGCCGAGCCCCAAGTAGCCGAGGCAGAAGCAATGGTGGAGAATGAGAGGATAGGCAATGCTTTGGAGAGGTAGGCGGTGGCACGCATAGCCTCGTTTGGGCTTATAATGATGCGGACAGCAAACAACAAATCACACGCTGTACAAATAGTTACCTATGCCATGTAGGCTACTCATTTTACACAGGCTGTAGGCAATCACACTAACGTTACCTGCAGGATATCAACAATATTGCTTTCCATTTCAACGGGTGCATACAGTCAAGCCGGAAAGTCTCCCCACCCCTTTCACCTTCTCCACGTTTTATTACGTTACAGATATATTCTACAATAGATTGAGTTCATTTTTTGTCTCAAAATTCTACACAAAATAGCCCATAATGACAAAGTGAAAACAGGTTTTTAGACATTTGTGCTAATTTATAAAAAATCTAAATGTAAAATATCATATGTACACAAGTGTGCACACCCTTTGATATGACACCCAAAAGTGAGCTGAGGTGCATTTTGTTTCCACTGATACTGCTTGAGATGTTTCTACAACTTAATTGGAGTCCACCTATGATAAATTCAATTGATTGGACATGATTGGGGATTGCCAACACCTGCCTATATAAGGTCCCACAGTTGACAGTGCATGTCAGAGCAAACTCCAAGCCATGGGGTCAAAGGAATTATCTGCAGACCTCAGAAACAGGATTGTGTCAAGGCATAGATCTGGAGAAGGGTACGGAAAAATCTCTGCAGCTTTACAGGTCCCAAAGAGCACAGTGGCCACCATCATTCGTAAATGGAAGAAGTTTGGAACCACCAAGAATCTTCCTAGACCTGGCCGCCCGGCCAAACTGAGCAATCGGGGAAGACGGGCCTTGGCCAGGGAGGTGAGCAGGAACCCGAGGGTCACTCTGACAGAGCTCCAGCGTATCCTTGTGGAGATGGGAGAACCTTTCAGAAGATCAACCATCCAGGCAGCACTCCACCAATCAGGCCTTTATGGTAGTGGCCAGACGGAAGCCTCTCCTTAGTAAAAGGCACATCACAGCCCGCTTGGAGTTTGCCAAAAGGCACCTAGAGGACTCTCAAACCATGAGAATCAAGATTCTCTGGTCTGATGAAACCAAAATGGAACTTTTTGGCCTGAATACCAAGCGTCACGTCTGGAGGAAACCAGGCACCGCTCATCACCTGGCTAATACCATCCCTACAGTGAAGCATGGCGGTGGCAGCATCATGATGTGGGGATGTTTTTCAGCAGCGGGAACGGGGTGACTAGTCCTGATAGAGGGAAAGATGAATGCAGCTAAGTACACCGAGATCCTTGAAGAAAACCTGCTCCAGAGCACTCTGGACCTCAGACTGGGGCGAAGGTTTACCTTCCAACATGACAACGACCCGAAGCACACAGCCAAGAGAACAAAGGAGTGGCTTCGGAGAAAGTCTGTGCATGTCCTTGAGTGGCCCAGCCAGAGCCCAGACCTGAATCCAATTGAACATCTGTGGAAAGAGCTGAAAATGGCTGTGTACCGACGCTCCCCATCCAACCTGACGGAGCTTGCAAGGATATGCCAAGAGGAATGGGCAAAAATGTCCAGAAACAAGTGTGCCAAGCTCGTAGCTTCTTTCCCAAGATGCCTTGAAGCTGTAATCGCTGCCAAAGGTGCAGCAACCAAGTATTAGGCTAAGGGTGTGTACAGATATGTAACCCCTAAATAACCTATTTTTGTCAGTAAAATAAAATTGCATATTTTCTAAAAACCTGTTTTCACTTCGTCATTATTGGCTATTGTGTGTAGATGTTTGAGGCAAAAAATGAACTCAATCTATTGTAGTATAAGTCTGTAACATAATAAAACGTGGAGAAGGTGAAAGGGGTGGGGAGACTTTCCGGCTTGAATTAATAATTAATTTAATTATAATAATTATAATTATAGGCATTTAGCAGACGCTCTTATCCAGAGCGACTTACACAACTTCTTATTACATTTATCCATTTATACAGCTGGATATATACTGAAGCAATTCAGGTTAAGTACCTTGCTCAAGGGTACAACGGCAGTGTCCTACCTGGGAATCGAACGTGCAACCTTTCGGTTACAAGTCCAGTTTCTTAACCATTATACTACACTGCCGCCCCGGTACACTTGACTGTATGTGATCACTGCACTGCTCTCTCCAAGAGAGAATGTCTGTTGAAGGGACGTTGCAAAGGTAAACGTGTAGCATGCATATAATATAATAGCCGCATGTATATTGGGCTAATTAAGGTACATTAGTGTACCACTGCAGGATATCCTCCTTGAATTCAGTCCCATGGTAGCCATTTAAAAAAAAAAGAAAAAAAAGTGTGCCATGCCATGTAGCATGCGTGTAGCATGCATATAATACAACTCCTGGCTCAACTATGCTTTATATATTTATTTTTAACAAAGCCTATATTATTATTTATTTATTTTTTATAGATAAACTAGCTAGCTACTTGCTAAGCTAGACTGAAAAATGAACTATCAAAAACCAAGCTAGCTATAAAAAAATAGGTTACTATAACTTACTAGACTATCCAAAAAAGCTAAACTGTAAGCTAGCTATATATCTAGCTCGCTCGCTCTCTCTCCTATCTCCTCTCCATCCACGCAGATCAACCACCGAACTATATAGAAAATGGTGAGATCAACCGCTGAGATTTGCTTTTATAGCTGGGGCCTGGTGCGTAGGCCGTCCTCGCTCCAAAACTTAAGTTGTAGCTGTACAGGTTTCAATTTTGTCACCGGGAGGAATACGTCAGCTGGATGAAGTTTCTGGCCATTCTTCTCCTAACGTTTTACCACTAGAAACACTTTTGAGTCAGAACCATTGGTTTTATTCTGTTTTGCGCCGACTGCAATAAAATGTCAAGATTTGGACCAGGATCAATCAGTAATACAGAAAAAACCAAATGTATCAGTTCTCATCTAAAATAAGTGGTTTTAGTGCTTTGTTACCCTTTAAGGCATCTTACCTCTTGCCAATTCCAGCTGCTTGTTCCTCAAAGACGATGACCTGGGACAGGGGTATAGCCATACAGCACTCCTGCAGATAAATATATAAATAAGTATATAAATGGGACACAGCTGATGGTGGGACAAGCTATGACATGTTCTCATTCTAAATGTCATCAAAAAGATTACAGCAATAGTACAATCTGTCCTCGTCTTCCACAGACTTCAGTTCAGCATTCAAAGGAGAGCAGGTATTTAAATAAGTATATTAATTATGACATTGCTGACATACATGCAAAAATCAAAGAATATGATGGCTTTGGAAATTAACAAGCTAAGCTTCAGGGAGATCTCAAGCTGTGTTTTTAAGAAACAATGCAGCATTTGTAGCTACAGTACTAATGAGCACAGGGGCACTGCATTCTGCAAGACTAAGATTTTGTCATTTTTTAAATTTTATTTAATTTCACCATCTTGCACATAAAGACGTCCAACCAATATGGTTTATTAGACATTGGAAAGACAACACTTATGAGCATTTACAGATGTTTCTATGTCCCCAAAGAATAATAAATAAAGTTTTAAGGGATGTTTTTGTACATCATCACGTTACAGAAGCAACCACATTGATGGGTTATTCCAAACAAAAGCATTATTCCTTATGGAACACATTCAGAAAAATTTAAAAATAGATATCTCTATTGTATCAAATATCAAAGACACTCTTACTGAAGAAACATAACAAGCTGGGTTTGTCTTCTAACCAGAACCCTGGGTTGCATTTTACATATTTAAAAAGTAATTGTAGAGGAGACAGTAAAATGGTTTCAATTTCCCCCAGATTCATTAATAAAGATAATCTTTCTATTCAGGTATTGAATTAAATATACCTTTTTCAAGCAATTTAAGAATAGTGCCTGATCTTGGTCATACAGAAACTGACCGGTCTGTGATCTCTTGTTTAGTTAGGGTCACATAAGATTTTGAGGCATAATTATATTTATTATATTAATTTATGTTCTGAGATTTGTTTTGACAAAAAAATCTCTCTAGTCCAGGGGGTCTGCAACCCATGTCCTGGAGAGCCACAGGCTCTGCTGGTTTTAATTTTTACTCTGCACTTAATTAATCAATTAAAGCAGTTGATTACACAGTTAACTCACTTCACCTGGTTACTTGGGTCTGAATTGGGTGCTGATTTTTAGGTGAAAACAAAAAGGAGCAGAACTTGTGGCTCTCCAGGACCAGTCCGGACCCTGTAGTCCATGGGTGGTTGTAATGTCTCAGTTCAGTGGTTCCCAAAGTCGGTCCTGGAGTACTCCTGCGTATGCTGGTTTTCGTTCCAACCACAATTAAATCCCAAAATTTTAACAAGCTGTTAATCGTTCTTAATTAGATGTGTTTCATGTTTAGAGGGATCACTTATACCCTCTTTAGTCACATTATGTGACAAATAGCCATGCATGCCATGACTAATAAAAGTCTCATATTCTCATTGTGCTCATTTTGCTATATTGCAAACAACTGCATAAAAACAGGTAATAAAACATTTTTAACTGATAAAAATAAAGGCTGAAGTGAATCAATACACTCATAATTGGCCAAACCTGCATTGCGTTAAGTTCAAGGAAAAAATGATGAAAGACCTTAACCACATGTGTTCAACAAACTAATTGGGGGTGTATTGATTAATCTCAGTCTATAATTGGATTATTTCTTACTCCTTTTTACTTAGCCTAGTTGTTTGCAATATATCAGAATAAGTACAACAATGTGAGCATGGGACTTCTATTCTAGTTGGCATGGATATCTATTTCTGAAATAATGTGGTTTAAGAGGGTAAATAATCTCTCTAAACACAAAAAGCATCTAATTAAGAAAAATTAACAGCTTGTTAAAATTCTGGGGATTGCAATGATGGTGGGAACGAAAACCGTGCATCATACACAAAGGTCCAGGACTGAGATTGGGAACCACTGTCTCAGTTGAATACTCCTTTTGTAATGTATAGGTTTAGGAAAAAAATGTATTTCCCAAGTTACCCCTTATGAGGGCCCCTTGGGAAAGAAAAGTTTGCACTGGCCATTCAGTTTACTGCAGCCTTTAAGTAGGAAGAATTTGGTCCCTCTTGTGTTGAAGTTTTACCAGCGTTTAATCCTCCTGGGAATATGGTTTTGAGTTTTCTAATCCAATGTCTTTCTGTCCTACGTCTGTCCTCCTGTGTCCAGTTAATGTCTGAATGGAGGCCCGATATTTCTAATGCTTCAAGTCCATGGTGTAGGAAATGAGCCACTATGTGTGTGTCTGTTTTCCTATGATTTCTTATGTTATATATGTGTTGTGCCAATCTGCTCTTGATTGTATTTCCTGTCTCTCCTACATATTTTATGTCGCAGTGTTTGCACTTCATGACATATATGCAGTTATATGTGTTAACTGTGAGTGTTTTTTAATAAGGTATGTTGTGTCTGTAGTGTTGTTTTTTCACTGTAGTGGCCTGTTTGTAAAATATCGGGCTTTGTGTGGGTAAAATGTTGATTTCCGGTAGTTTACTACTTACCAGATGATTCGTAATGTATAGGTGTTGTGTTGGTTTAAGTGTGGGTGCGCTGTTGTATTTCTTTATTGCTTATTCCAAGAGGCGCGTTCGAGTCTAACCAAATACTTATTTTACAATTTATATAAAGACCACTCACGTGGTTCTTGAGATCTCTCCAGATTAATCGATGAGTACTCAAAAGGACAATCCCAACATCAAGCTTCGCCTGTCAAAGAAGGAAGTCCCAAAAATAATGTATCATACAACCATAATCTAAGACATTAACCATATATATAATAATAATTTGTTTTCCCGAATGAAATTAGTTAACAGGCAGATAGAAACTATCTTAAAAACTTCCGTACTATAGGATAAACAGTACCTTATGGCAAACAAATTATTTAATTTCCCCACATACCATGCTAAGTTATATCTATACGTGTAAAATTCTGTACATTTACGGTAATAGTCGTGTAACTTATTCCAAGAAAATCATTCAGCCTTAATAAAACAAGATTTTTCATTCCCCAATGAAGGGGCATGTTGATTGTTCGCTAGTAACGTTAGCTAATATATGCACCTTTTCATCTCCGTCGTACAACCTAACACCTCTTTGCTGGATCACCAAGGTTTCGTTCATCTCCAGAAGTCCATTCGTCCACACAAATCGATCCATTTCTGTTTCGCTCTGCAATGAGCTAACGTTAGCTAAAAAGATTACTTTCACGCTTCTGATACTAATGACATTTTTGTGTTTACTTCCTTAGAGGTGCCCAAAAAACGGCCTGTTTAGATTAGAGTAGCTAGCTAGATGTGTTGACGAGAACGGTATTCTAACGGAATGGCTAATTCAATGATCTACTTTGTACAAATATTAAAATGTATTTATATAACAGTATTACCCCTGCATTAACATTCATTATCACTTTTCATAAGGCGAGAAAGTTTCATCATCAAAGTGCGACAATAAACATGACGGGCCTGAACGTTCACGGGCTCCTGAAAAATCAATACATGGAAAATGTTAATAGCGCACAGTATTTCCAAAATATAAAGGGTTCATTAAAGTTTTGAGTTTCTCTTGTGAATAAACGTTTATGGTTCTTTAAAACCTTAATGTTCAATGGTTTCTAGCCTGTTAAAAAGTATCAGTAACACTGATTAGTAACCCCCATCTGGAAGAAATACGAGCAAAAAAAAAAAGTCGCATCAGGCATCATAGCAAATGGGTCCTAACAAAGGAAGCAACCGCAAGTACATGGGGTCTTGAATTTGGATTATATTACATATTTTGCAGAATGATTATAGGCTAGTATTTTAATAGATATGATGCATCATGAAGTGGAATAGGGTCACATCAGTGGAATGTATTCACGCTTAGAATTTTGAGCAACTTTCTCTGTAACGTGTTATTTGCATTGATGAGTTGCATTTTATTGATCGCTAACGTTAGCTAGCTAGTTTTACAGGTTCTACTAGTCTCGGTGTGGACTATATTGCTATTGGCATAAATAGTTTAGCGTTAACTCGCTGGCCTTCGCTAGCAACCCAGCACAAATTATGATACGTGATGCTTTTAAAATTATTTATCTATCTAGCTAGCTGGCTACAGTAGGAATCTACTGTTATTTAGCTAGCTAGCTATCCATAACGTTTAGCTGTGTAACGAGCTATTCAGTCGTGCTGTAAGATGGTTTATACGAATAACTAATCGTGTTCACAATTTGTTTTTATAGTTGATTTTTGTTTTCATATGAAACGTGTGTAATTAGGTAGGTAGCCAGCTGACCTACATAGCCAGCTACTGAGACAGCTAATATCCAACGGAACACTAAAATCAACCAGTTGTTCATTTAGATTAAATAGTTAGGTTGAAATTTCAAGATGGATAAAAAGTCATTTGACATCGTACTGGACGAAATACGAAAGGTGAGCACACATATCTCCTTACAGAAGCTGCGTAATATATTCCTTTTTCCATTTTGTAGCTAGTCAGATATATGTTAGTAGCTAATATACCTAATGGAACCCGCTACAGTTTTGAAGTTGTTCACTGTTAAATGAACACACAAATGCTGATATCACAATAAGGTATTTACTAAATTGGTATGAAAAACGAATTTACTTAACTACCGGCCTGGTGTCATTATGACCCTTTTTAAATGACGATTTCCCCCTCACAGTGCGTGCTGACAGATCAAAGGATTAAGGCAATAGAGCACGTGCACGGCTATTTCTCCAGCGAGCAGGTAACCACTGAACCATCACAACCTCATTATTCCAAATGTAGTGCCTGATCATTGTGAATTGCCCTCAAATTAAGGTTGTAAAATGCTTTTTACTGATGACTGCTGCAGGTGACTGAGATGCTGAAGTACTTCTCCTGGGCAGAGCCACAGATAAAAGCAGTGAAAGCTATGCAACATGTAAGTTTTAGTGAACTGTTTTCTTTTCTATCAAGGGGGTCTTCAAATATGCATTTTGTACAGGCTTGAATATTCCAAAATTTTGTACTGATAAATAATCTTGACCACTGGCAATATATATGACAATATTTTACGTTGTGATCTGGGTTATAAAGAAAAAAAAAAACTGTTGGCTGCCCATTACTAGAAGTGTTATTAATAGTTATTTAAAGTGCACCAGCCGTTGTGTTGGTTGAAGGCAGGTTCAATGCTAGTAAGGTGGACAGGGGAGCAGTAGCTTGGTCGCACAGGCAGTGTCCGAATCAGAGCCCTGTCTTCTGCGTCCTGTTTAATGTCTACTAGCATACTGTATACTGCTTACTGCATACTGTTTAGTGACATGCAATATGCAAAAAGTATCCTCCGTTCTAATATAAGTATATCATCCAGGGATATTAAGAACATTACATTTTCAGAATTGTCATGTACTTAACAGCTTTTTAAAAAAGTATACTCAACTGGCATATTCAGTAGTAGGCAAGTGCGCTGATTTGGACTCGTTCACAGTATTTGGTGGACAGGACAGCTTAAGCGTGTGATTGAAGAGATGGTAGACTAGATGAGTCATTGGAAGTGGTCTCACAAGAAATCCCCCCCAGTTCTGTCCTGATTTTACAGCCCCATTGATATTTGTAGCTCTGGATTTATCACCCACTTTCTGAAACTGTCCAGACTGTTCCTTCCTACAAAAAAAAACTGTTTACAATACCTAAATGCATCAAGCAAGTGCTCAAGTCTGTTTTGTGATAACAGCAGTGACCAATATCCTTATTTTTTTAATGTTTCAGAAAATGGTGGCTATCCCTACAACCAAAGTGGCGAATATCCTCAACTGTTTCACATTCTCAAAGGATAAGCTCATTGTTCTGGAGCTGATAGCACTGTAAGTGACCTGTGGGATGTCATGCCAATACCTCTAAATGAAATGGTGAAGGCACACTTTGAGTGAGGGCAGCTTCTGAAATGCCCCTTACATGATTGGCCCAAGGTGTTGCCTGCGTCTCCTGCTTTTGTTGCCCTACTAGCTTTAGCATGCCTGATATTTCATTTGTGTTTTATGTGAACTCAAAGCCTACAGGTTTTTACTTAAACTGTAGATTGTAAATGAATTCAAAGAATAGGTCTCGCAAACCATCTGAGAGACCTTTTCTCACAATTTATAGTCATTATACAGATTCAAAATTGTCGACAGTAGTTACTTCTGCTTAACAGTCTAGTAACAGGTGACTCTTTTTTTCAATGCCAGGAATATCTCTGATGCCCACAATTATCGGCCAGTTGAGGACCTTTTTCGCATTCACGTGTCTGATAAGAAGCGATGCAGGAGGATCTTGGAACAGGTAGAAACCTGGCTCATTTTGTAACTTCTACAATCTAGTGTCCTGCTCTGACAATTCATGTATACACCCAGTGGTTGTTTAATCAAATACAAACATAGATGAGAGAGAATGGCCAAACATACAATTTCAGCTAAATACATAGCAATCCCATATGTCCTAATATGGGGCGTGGAGATCTTGATCAGGACACTTTGCTCTTGACTTCACACCTATATTTCATTTGTGAACCTATTATGCACTCCATCAATTTTTTTGGATTAAGGTTGAGATCTACTATCTACCATGTCAATATGCTTTAATATTTCCCTATGGTTTTTAGTCTGTCTATCAATATACTTGTTGGAGGGCAAGGAAACCATGTCTGCAATAGCATTTCAGTCTTATTAAACTTTCTTCCAAAAATGTGAGTAAATTCTGATTCGCACAGCAAGTGCACAAGTTTGACAGCAGTTGGGAACAGGGGGGATGATGACTTCAGTATCTGCATCCCTAGCATATTTCACGTTTAAATCATTTGTAAATCCCAACTCAAAATGCTTGAGTTTTAGTTAGACGCATGCTGTGATTGCTGGTGTAGAGTACCCGAAGAGTACCGTGATGCTTTCCTGGTGTACCTTGTAGGTTTGCAAAGTGGGGTGCAAGGCTCCGGTGGCGATGGTGTCATCCTGCGGGATGATTCCCGGGAATCCTTATCCCAAGGGCAAGCCCAGCCAGGTCACGGGCACCTTCCCAGTGAGTACCCTGGGAACATCACCTCCACTGCACACAGCTCCTGTATGGGAACAAAGGGTTGCAGGAATCCATTTTCTGGAGAAAGGAGATATCTTGTCACGGCATATAATAGGGCTGGGAGATATACCGGAACGATAGTTAGCGAATGCAATAACGGCCGTCACCACCGTGTGGGGGTATTGTCTTTCTTTTCGTCTTTTTTTCTTTAATGATACCTGATGCGGTTGTAAACATCCAAACTTCAGAGGCTGCATGAAATGCTTCCAGAAAAAACATCACCACTGATATTTATTGGGTGTTCATAAAACAGCCAATCAGCAGCAAGTTCGTACAGCTTCCATGTGATCATGTGATGCGTTTTTGTCAATCGCATGGAAGCTGCAACGCCTTGCTGCTGATTGGCTGTCTTATGAACACCCAATAAATATCAGTGGTGATGTTTTTTCTGGAAGCATTTCATGCAGCCTCTGAAGTTTGGATGTTTATAACTGCATCAGGTATAATTAAAGAAAAAAAGACAAAAAGAAAGACAATACCCCCACAAGGTGGTGACGGCTGTTATTGCATTCGCTAATTATCGTTGCAGTATATTGCCCAGCCCTAGCATATATCAGATGTATATCTATCGGTGGGGCTTATAAAAGTAAAGTTCCTGGCGGGTGTGTTCTTGCTCTTTGTTGTAAGGGACGTACTTTTTGTCCATGTTGCGTCAGCAGTGGGTGAATGGCCATGTTGGTTTTTGTTCCTGTGGTTGAAGGCATAGTTACTTATTGTTCATCCATGTTTGCCTGTTCTTTTTTTAAAGGGAACTCCAGTCAAAAAGGATGGCGAGGAGGCTAATGCGGAGGGAAAGGGGATCGCTGCGAGGATTATTGGCCCCTTCAAACCGGTGAGCTCACTGTGGGGACGAGAACAGTCTCCACTATCCTTCGGCGTCTTCCGATGAGTTCTCACGGGCACCAGATGTGCGTGTCTTGCGCTGAGAGAGCCTTAACTCGTGTGAATTATTGCGATGGATCGGTCTTGCTGGCAGTTTTCTGACGGGGCAGTTGGAGATGTGCTTGTCCATTGCGGTTAAAGCCCCTCCCCTGTGCGATAGGAGCGGCCCGTCGTGAGAATGTTACGCTTTGTGTCAGTCTGTGTGAGTCACGTGACCTCTCTCTTTTCTCCGGTCTCTCCAGTCGCCATCAACGTACAACCCCCACAGGCCTGTGCCCTACCCTATACCCCCCTGCAGACCCCATGCCACCATCGCTCCCAGTAAGGCTTCTTCTTCTACTACTTCTGCATTCCAATCTTTGACACGTGGGCGCTAATTTATCAGTGTAGTTATTTTCTTAGTGAATTGTCTGAACGACTTTGGTAGAATTAAGATGTAATGTTTGTTTTTTAGTGCTTCAGAAATGCTTGGTTCGTTGTGTGGTGAGAGGAGGTGTTTTTATGTAGCACTTTTACTGCCCTCTACTCAGGTGCGTACAACAATGCAGGGCTGGTGTCAGTTGGCGGGGTCATCACCGCCAATGTGCCCCCCCCTCCGTACAGTGCCACGCTGAACTCAGCAGGTAGGAGGTGCTGGTGGGTTGTTGTCTGCGTGTGTTTGGGATCTGGGTGAAAGTCAAGAAAGCGTTTTTTTGCCCTGTGGGAGGGGGGATAAACTGGTTCTTCTTTACCCGTACTCGCATCCTGCATCAACAGCAGGCGTGCAATAGCTTTTGCAGCGCAAATTCTATTTCAGGCACAAAGCCTCCATGGTCACGTGTGCCTGGCAGTGCGCGTGCGAGGCGTGTCAATTGTTGATATCTGAGAAGGCAGGTACATTATCTATTGAAAAGGCTGTAGGTGTCTGCCAAACCAGTACATGAGAAATGGAGAGGCTTGTGGGTAATTCCAGCATACAGCACACAGGACAATATTTTGTGGAAAAGCTAGTTTGGAGGGAATGTGTTTTGGGGGAGTTTTATCCTACGTAAAATGATTTGCGTGCCGAAATGTTTGTTACCCCTTTGCATTGACTCAAGCTGAAAGCAATGCACAAAACCTAGTCCCCAAATCTTGCAGTACTATTAGTGGCTAATTATCAATGTTGAAGATATCTCCTTTGAAATGCTTGCCTGCAAACAAACTTTTCTTGTTTCTGCTTTTTGCATTTTATTTATTTTTTATTTTTTGCGCCTGCTTTGTTGCTTTTTTCCCCCCCTACTAACAGCCTGAATGAACATTACCACACTGAAACTCCCAGCAGCCTCGTCTCACCCAGAGGAACGGTGAACACATATCCACTGTGTGTTTTAGCGGGGTGGGGTGGTGGATATTTAATTTCACTGCAGATAACCTGTGTCCAGCCCTCGTCAGGCCAGCAGTGCCCCCCGCAGGCTGTTCTTGCCCGTAACCCCCACCGTGACGCATCTGTTTGTTTTCCCCACACAGAAAAAGAGGAGAGTGCAAATCCAAAAAGCTCCCAGCCTCAGTGTAAGTCCACAGAGTTGGTGCTGCCTGCACGTGCAGTAGGAGATTAATTGTGTTTCTCAATATGGAGCCTTATCGTTCCAACCGAGCCAGTTAAATAAAGTCAGGGAAAGATAGCAGCCTTTCCCCATCTACACAGCAGTAGTTTGTGTGTGAGTAGGACGTCATCTCGATACACTAGAACAGTGGTTCTCAACCCTGTGTATGCTGGTTTTCGTTCCAACCACAATTGCAATACTTGAATTTTAACAAGCTGTTAATTTCTCTTAATTAGGTGTTTTTAATGTTTAGAGGGATTATTTACATTCTTAAGCCACATTATGTTAGTAATAGCTATGCATGCCATGAAGAATAAAAGTCCAATATTCACATTGTGCTGTATTGTAAACAATTAAAAGAAGGTAAAAAATGTTTTAACTGATCAAATTAAAGACTGAGGTGAAATCGATTGGCTCATAATTGGTGAAATTGTGGACACATGGCCACTAAAACTAACCGTTTGGTAAATAATGAAGAATTCAAAGACAAAGCAAATGATAACGAGCCAAACCTGCATTGTGTTAACAAGT
The DNA here is from genome assembly GCA_029718625.1 of Synaphobranchus kaupii. Classification (NCBI taxonomy): domain Eukaryota; kingdom Metazoa; phylum Chordata; class Actinopteri; order Anguilliformes; family Synaphobranchidae; genus Synaphobranchus; species Synaphobranchus kaupii. Next base: position 40,556,214 of record CM056385.1, on the reverse strand, counting down.
TTAAGGAAAAAATTATGAAGGAACTTAAACTTGTGTTCAATTACCTAATTAGGAGCCTATTCACCTGAGTTCTTACCTCTTCTTTGTAATTGTTTGCAATATAACACAATAAGCATAACGAACATGGGATTTTTTTTCTTCAAAGCATGCATAGCTATTGCTAACATAACGTGGCTTAAGAGAGTAAAGAGTTTAAAGTGTTCTCTCAATACAATAAAAACACCTAATTAAGAAAAAATAACAGCTTGTTAAAATTCTGGTATCGCAATTGTGGTTGGAATGAAAACCAGCATACACAGGGGTACTCCAGGACCAGGGTTGAGAACCACTGCACTAGAACAGACCCACGTAACAGTGAAAAAATAACGAGTGAATGGGTGAATTAATCTAATTTGCTTGCTGGCTGTGTCCCTGCCTACTTGACTAGTGTTTATTGTGCCATAAGGGTACCTCACACAAAAAGAAGCACTAGAAAATGGCACCTGAAGTGAAACTAAGGTTTCCACCGAAACTGAGATGCTTCCCGTTCCAACCATACAGTCAAATCTTTTACAAGACGTTATTCTTTTAAACGAATGACATCACAGGTTTAAAATGTTCACCGGTGTATCGATCTCGCTGTTAAAACGAGCGTGTGGCCCCCGGTGTCCGTCAGCGTGTGGCCCCCGGTGTCCGTCAGCGTGCTTCATTGAGTGACGTGTTCCTTATGGCATCTTAGACGCTGTAGTGCATTTGAGAAGCTGCCCTCAGTGCTTTTGCCTGCTTCCTGCTCCCTCTCTGGTTTGGGCTGTGTTGCTCAGGGGCTACGCCCAGTTATACCCTCTCAGTATTTGGGTGAGTCGGGCAACTGTGTTAAGACTCTAAGCTGCCACCTTCCGAGGGCAGTGTAGTAAAATAAATATTGAGAGATAGATAGGGACCGTGTGAAATGTCTGATGGCCGGGCTTTTTGTAGTACACCTTTTCTGTACTTTGTGTTAAGTCACAGACCGTGGCTGACGTTTCACTCCGAGTAAGGATTGTTAATTTATTCATTCACAAACCTTTACCTTTAGACGTCGTCTTACTGTTGTTTTTAATAAAAGACCCTATTCATGAAACATGTGCAGACCTTGGATTCTGTGGCTATCCCAGGTGTATCAGATGATGAATGCCAATTGTTCATAAATTGGATTCGCATGCCTCTTCTTGCTGATTAGCATATGGAAACACTGCAGTAATCCTATAACGGGCATGCCGACTTCAGGGTCGTGAGCGAACATCAGCTTGTTGCTCTCTGCAAACGTGTATGTACGGTCCCTCTCCCTAAGGGACAATTAGCCAAGTAGTCAAAAAGTAGCAAATATGTCATTGCCTAGTGTTGGGTTTGACTGCACGCTTGTGGGTCTTTATATATCATTATCAATCGTCATCATCAATCAGTTTTATTAATGAACAAAATGAATTACATGTGTTCCCAACAAGGTTATTTTCGTAAACTAAAACTAAGGTGAAACTAGGTGTGAAAAATCATTATCGGAACTGAAATAAAAATGAGAGTTTGAAAAAACTAAACTAAAAACCCGATTGTACGTATGTTTCGTGAATGAGGTCCCGGTCGTACGTATGTTTCGTGAATGAGGTCCAATAATTGTGGCATTAGTAATTTTATCCACTGGAAAATCAACAAAATGGTTCACACCTTTGCATCTGGAGATAAGCCCCTGTTAGATAATGAAACTGCATTCAGTATCAACCAGTGAGGGAATGCGTGTGTAATTATTACCAGAGTTATTGTGGAAGAGCACTTCCAGCACTTGCCATTGTTTGTTTTACAGGTGTATGGTGTAATGCAGGTCAAAGTTGTGCTGGTGAAAGGCAGTAGTAAATCCTTATTGTTTGAAAGTAAATATTATAATCTTACCTGGGGCCTATTCCTCCTAGCTGACTAACTGCTAAAATTAGTAACTTCCCGAATATGGAACATATGATGAAACAAATATACTTGTTCCGGGTTTTACTCAACTCAGTTAGCCAGCTACGAGGAATAGAGCCCTGTAGTCATTTTTATTTCTACAACACTTCTCATGCAGGCGCCCAAAGCACGTTCCACATAATAGAAAATAGAAAAGGACAATAGAAATAAGCATTGCGTGTGTGTGTGTGGTGGTGTGTACTTGTGTTTGTACTTTTTTTTATTGTTTTGAGATCTATTGGAGCACAAGGCACAATTAACTGTTTTCATCCTCTATAGTAACGTGGATCCTTTGAGTAATTGTACTAAATAGATTTGAACTACAATTCACTTCTCGTAACTGTTGAAGGAATGGAACGCATTCAAACGATGTACTGCCAGTGTAAATTGGTACGACCTCGATTATTTAGGCAAAATACAAGAAGTAAAGAATTGATAATGGATGATGGACGATAGATGGTGGATGTTTTTTGTGTTGTGTTTAGAACATGGTTGTGGTAAAAACTGCAGTGTGATTTTGCGTACTGACTGTTGCCTGCATGTCTCTGTTCAGCTTTCTCCCGTCCAGCTAGCCAACAGAACCACACCGCCACGCCCACCATGTCCCCCCACGGCTCCAACCCTTCCACCCCGTCCACGCCCGTCCCCTCCCACCCCTCGTCTACCCAGCCCCCCCCCCACCACTCCCATCACCCCCGTCTTCCCAGGCCTGGTTCCCTCCCAGAACCTGGTCGTCTCCTCCCCGTCCGTCATCAAAGGAGGCCCTCCCATGGCCTCCGCTTCGGGGACCGTCACCCAAACCGCCAGTGGCCACTCCACCCCCGTTCCCCTGCAGTTTTCGGGACTACCCCCTTCCGTCACCCCCACGCCCTCCGTCATCAAATCCCACACCCCGTCTGGGACCCCCTGCGGAACGCCCGTGCCCAGTGGAGGCTACTCCCCCTCTCCCTATTCCAGTCTGTCCCGCTCGGGAACTCCCTCGGGCGTGCCCACCCCCGCTTCCAGGAGCGCTGCTGACTCTTCTATGGGCTTGCCCCCTCACAAGGGCTATCCTTCGTCCGACACCCAGACGGGCTCCCCTTACCCGGGGCTACCCCCTCTTGCCGCCTCGCCCGCCCAGTCAGTGATCCGTAGCTACACCCCCTCCGGCCCCCCACCGCTGACCCCGGGCCTTCCAGCTTTCGCCGGTCTGCCTCCCGGCTCCACCTCCGCCACCCAAAGCCCCAAACCCTCCGCCCTAGCTTCCCAGGCCCAGATGGGGAACGCCGGGCCTTTCTACGGCGAGCAGCACATGGGCTCCCTGTCCCGTCACGGCAGTGGCAGTAACAGCCCTGTGCCCTCGGCCTTCAAGGGCCCCTCTCGCTCCGGGACGCCCTCGCTCAGCTCCCTGGTCATCCCCAACTCCGCCGCGCTGGCGCGCTCGCTGGGCCTCAGCCACCCCACGGGCTCCCCCCAGGCCTCCCTCCCCAGCCCGGCCGCCATGGCGGGGCTGCAGGGCCTGTCGGGCAGCCCCACCCCGCACTCGCTGGCGGCGGCCGCCTTCCCCGGCCTCGGCCCCTTCCCCTCCCTGTCCTCCGCCTCCCCGTTCCCAGGGGCCCCGCCCGGCTCCATCTCTTCCGCCGCCTCGGTCTCGGCGGCCCCTCCCACCTCCGTGTACGCGGGCATGCCTCACACGGTCGCCCCCCTCACAGTCGCCCTTCGGCCTGGGCCTCACCACCTCCCCTGGCATATTCCCCGGCCTGCCTCCCGGGTCCAGTCCCGGCTTCCCTGGGTTCGGGGGCTCCGGTCCCCCTGCTGCTGGGAGTCCCGTGCTGTCTTCCTTCATGGGGCTCCCAGGGGCCACCTCCTCAGTGGCCACCGTGGCCCCCCTGCAGGCAGCGGCTGTGGCGGCGGCTGCTGCGGGCATCTCCTCCTCGGCCCCAGTGCTGCCCGGCTTCGCCTCAGCCTTCAGTTCAAACTTCAACCCTGCTTTGGTGGCGCAGGCTGGGTAAGTAACTCAACATCCTCCTTTCACGCCTCCCCCCCGGCCCAACTCTACAGTCAAGTGTCTCTCCCTCCATTTTAAGCATGACTTCATACGTGTATGGAAAAAGATAGATAGCATTTTATCAGAATGTCTTTTTTTTAAAATGTCTGTGGAGAAATCTAAGGGGAAAAAAACCGTTAAAAAAGGAGTCCTATGTATCATTACATACCGTGTGGTGGAAGATTATAGCCGTAATCCTGATAAGCTGTGGGTGGAATTTCCACTCCTGATTTTGCAACTCAAGCTAAAGTCTATCAGTCATGTGATTCCACTTTGATAAGGAAGAAGGCACTATAAATTCCTCCAGAGTGTATTAAATGAATTGCAAACAATGAGATGTTTAGCTGTTCTAGGTAGGCAGGAAAATGGTTTTAATTACAGGTCTCAATCGGTCCACGTTCACTGTTAACAATCAACCAGTAAAGTTCAGTGAAGTAGGAGTGGAATACATGCAGCTTGTGAAAAACTGAAGCTTAATGTAGGCTACAAATTCTACTTTTGTTGGACCTCTGTACATTTGCTGTTAAACAAAAAAGGTAAATTGTTCAAAATCTGATGTCTTTATAGGAAGAATTGGAATTTGAGTAGGTGTCAGGGTAAAGGCATAGACCGTTTTCCCTCATATGTTCACAAAATCACAAAACGGGTGCAATTCTCTGATGCACTTGCCAGCAAGCCAATGACAATTTTCCACACTTCTGGCACTACACAGTTCTACAGGAGAAGCAGCACTTATGGGAAGAGTGGTTGCAGTGGTAACTAAGGAAACCCTGGCCACACTACCCATAGTGCACCAAACAATACCACACCACCAAAAATGTTTAACTTCAATGCTTTTTTTAGTATTAATTTCGGAATTGGACAGTCATAAACAACTTTGGAATACTTCTATAAATAAGTGTGTCTAAACTAATCCAAGTCAATGTTTCGCCTAGTTTTTTTTCCTGCCCCAGTTAGCTGTTATTTTGTTGAACGTATTCAGCGCTAGCTAATTACTGCCAATATCAAATGAGTTACATTGAAGTTACGGTTGTCCCCGTATCAGTTAGGTAAAGGTTTCATTAAAACAAAAGAAAACTAATCTTTCAGAGAGTGTAACAGAAGCTTACCTCTGAATATTTCTTATGAATCCCCTTTCTTGTCAGTCATCAGTAATGTGTTCAGCAATGTGTCTGTCACTGTCATGATTGTGTGTGTGTGTGTGTGTGTGTGTGTGTGTGTGTGTGTGTGTGTGTGTGTGTGTGCAAAATTTAATTCGCAATCGAAAGCTTGGATTTGAGAATGCAGCGGCAGTGGAGTTCAAAGTTTGGCATTCCGTTTGTATCAAAAGCAGCGCTGCATTGATGTTTGTTATTGGTATAGGAAACACTGCAAATGGTAAAAAAAAAAATGCACGTCCATATAATATTTTGCGTTCATTCATATCCAGGTTAACTGGTGGCCTCCAACCTCCAGGGGGCGCTGCATTCCCGGGGCTGCTGTCCTTTCCTGCTATGCCGGGCTTCTCCCCTGCAAGTGCTTCTCCTGCCGCCCTGTCTGGCCTCCACAACCCTGCTGTGCAGTCCGCCCTGCTTCAGGTGTATAGCCGATTCCACAGTTTATGTCGATGGTGTTACAAGAATATTTGTCGATCCTTGGTTGTTTTTTTTGTTTTTTTTGTTTTTTTTGTTTTTTTCTTAACATTATACAGATAATATGGAAAAGAGGGCATCTGCATATGCCTTCTTTTCCATATTATCTGCATAAAGTTAAGAAAAAAGTGGTTGTGTGAGAGAGAGATTTTTACTTCTACATTGAACATAAGGAAATTAAATTTTACTGCACATTGTTACTACAGCTTTACAGCAGTGTTTTGCTTTGAAAAAACAACTTTGAAGTAGCTGTTACTTTTGTCTTTTGCACACATAAGCTAAAAAAGATGGTTACTTCCTTATGTTCAATGTAGAAGTAAAGATCTCCCTCTCACTTTCTCTCACACACACACACACACACATGACTTTATGAAACCTCTTTCTGATACCTCATGTGTCTATATTTCCTCAAAACTGACTAACTTATTCATACAAAGCTCCCTTACTTTGCCATATGGAGCACACAAAAATCTCTCTGTTTCTATATCGCTCTCTTTCTCTCTCTCACACACACACACACACACACACACACACGCACACACGCGCACACACACACACGCACATACTCACTCTCACTCACTCAAAGCAATTAATTTGCATGTTAATTCAGGAATTGCATGAATTCACTCCTTCATTCAAGTGTTTTGTTTTGTGCTTTAGGCTCACTCTGCCTCAGCCCTGGAAAACTACCCACCTCAGCCCAACGGCTTTACCAACTACCCTCCTGCCCCGGGCACACCCTTCGCCCTACAACCAGGACTCCACCCCCAGCTTGGCTGGCAGTGACCCGGCCCGAGGGACACATTCGGACACGCGGGACAGCCGTTCCTAGGACATTAGCCTGTTCATTCCAGGGGCCGGTCTGGCCAGAGATTAGCCTTTTGAAAAACGTCCTCTTCTGTCTCTGTAGCATCATTGGAGGTTGTCTTATTCACAATAGCAGGTCCAAGCAGGTAGATTTTTAAAAAAAACTTGCATTTTGCTGAACATGATGGCAAAAGCAAATGTGTCCTTGTAACCGAGTCCGTTGTTGGGATTGACCAAAACACATTCACGAGAGCGCAGAATGAAAAAGAAGCCCAACTGAATGGTGAAATTTGGGAGTCTGCCGCTTTGATGGGGATGTATAGTACATTTGACCTTTGTTTCAATTATGTGGCATATAGGTGTAGTAAACATCAAATTGCTGTGGCTGTGCATTGACATGGATACAGATATGTTACTGAAGATGACTGGGTTAAATAGGTAAAATAGAGGAAATGCGTACCTAGTTTCATACGTTCATGAAGCAAAGGAGGGGTGCGAGCCTCTGGTTGATAATGGCAGCGGTGTCTGGTGTATACTCGGTTTGCAGTTTGATCTAGGGGCTATGCTATGTGTAAAATGAGAGATTCAGTGCAGTGTAATTCCATACATTGCGATGAGAAGCCACTTAAAAAATGCAACTGATGTGCAAAATGTCGCCATCCTAAATTGTAAAGAAAAAAACTAGGTGCGGTATACTGTCCTCATGAGTCGACCTATTGAAGATATAAGTGAAATACTACCACTTTTTCTATAAGGTAAAAGAGAAACCGTGTCGTGCATTTGACTCAACATGAGTTATTATTTGTTACATTTGTCTTATTACTGCTTGGAACATCACTTGAGACATATTGTAACGATTCATATCAATGGTAACAATGAATGTTTTGCATTCAAAATTTAGCGCAGACAACAGTTTGTATGTTAGTATTATACTGTAAGGATAAATAGGAAATTTTAACAATGCATCAAGGCAATACTATATTTTAGTATTTTTTTTATAGAAGTAGTTTTCCCAGGCCATAATAGTCTTGAAATTCTCTCATTTTTTTGATGTATTTAGCCATTTTTTGCCACCTAGCTGATTACACGTTGAGGCGCTTATTTCATGCTTTTCTTGCTGATGTCACGGTCATTTAACATTTTTGTTGTTATAGTACTGTATGCTGTGTTTTGAAGCTTTTCTTTGAAATTTCAATTTCGTTTATTTTGATTTTACTGTGTGTACAAAGAATGCATTAGAATGAGCTACAGATAGCCTAACGTAAATATGTATGCATTCAGGAATAATCGGGTAAATCCAGTTTATCCCAGTGTTCCATCTGAGTGTGCGTGTTTCTGAGTTACAGTGGGCTACTGAATCAAATCTATATTTTAACCTCAGTTAGAAACCGGCAGGATTTTCTATGTGTAGAAATGTTTAACGGAAAGAAAAAAATATGTAGACTTGAATTACGTGAGGCATGGAGCATTGTACTGTAAACTGCTTTGATGCATTTTTTTTTTTTTTTTACATTCTCACCTTTGTATTCAAAATGAAATGGACAAAGGCAGTTATACAATTACATGCAAATCCAGTTTACACTGACCTGGTTTTTAATGAATTTTTAACTTGACTATCAGGAAATCATGCAGAATAAATGGTTTCTGTAGATTAAATTGTTAGTGTCACAGATTAAACATTTTTTATTATCTGATTGACTCGTCATTTGTTCGGCATCTGTTTAGTTTGTACAATTCAACCACAGAGTTGTACATGACTGTTTCTGCCAGTGCCTTATTACCATGTAAAAAAGAAAAGGGTGAATCGCAGTTACAACGTTTTTACAATCATTCATTACAAATTGCTACTTCAATGAAAGGTGCTTCATGTTTGAATGATAAAAGCTATAGGAACTATTGCTAAACTATTAAATTGTTAGATGAAACACAGAAGACCTAATATACGGAATACCATGCTTCCTGCATAAAATTAAACTGAGGAAAATCAAATGAAATGCATAAAGTAATATTTGTCTCAAAGTGTCTATTTTGGTGTTTAAATTAACTATGTTTATACTCAGGTTTCTTAGAGAGAGTTGTATCATCTTAGTGACAGAATTATAAAATGCATATTCTTCATTTAAACCTTTTAAAATTCAATTGTATCCAAGTCTCTTTTGTTATCTAAATTCTGTGTTGGATAAGAATGAAGAGTGTGCCTCTGAACCTTTTTTTGGGTATGTACAGGCATCAGAAAGAATAAGATAATGCCTCTTAATGGCTCCACAATTGTAATGTAAAAGTAACTGTTTTGCCTTCTTGTTGTTGCTAATTTGCTGCCTGGACAGAAACTCCAGGGAAATGGTATGCGTGTCATCGTGCTGGCATGACCCTTGTGACAGCAGTCTATTTCATCACAGTGGGTGTCATGAGACCTGCTTCCTCTGGATTCCTTGGGCACAATGTTATATTACACAAGTGCCTGTATGTAACCAACCTCGTGATGAGTGACGAGTAAGAGATATGTCTGGCCATTATTATCAGCAACCCTGTATACACTTAATGGGCCTCATTCATGAAATGTGAGCAGAACAAATTTGTACGTAAATCGTTTTGTTCGCACTTACTAAAAATGTTTTACACACGTTCCGCGTTCGTAAATTCAGAATGCTGGTAAATGTAGCTTCTGAGTGATAATTAGAATATGAAGTTATTTTTATTTTCTGTTAAATTCGCAAGACTAAATGTGGCCTTTGAAATACACGTTGCAAACGTAATAAATTACAATTGTAAAAAGCAAACACTTTAGATCACTCCTATTAATCAATTGTAGGCTATGAAGCTGTTTAATTAGACCCATAACTTAGGCTAATGAATGCTCCCAGTAGCCTAGGCTACTATTTTTTCTAAATTGCAAAGAATTTTAATTCTACATGACCTTACATAGGCTATGCTAATTAAAACACACATTTAACCAATAAACGAAATTTGCTTTAAAGTGGCTTACATGTCTGTAGCCAGGTTTGCAATTGTGGTCAACAGCTTAATCCAGCTAATGCCAGCGTAGCCTACATCCAGTTCCCCTACAAGATGCAAAGTCAGGTGGAGGAAAAGCGGGTTTTTTTATGAAATTGCCAACCTGTCCAATGTTATCGGTGCCATAGACTGCACACCCTAGTGAACGTTTTTGCTGAAAAGTCGGTGAAACGCCGGATAAACTTGATTTATATATAAACAATTCAGCCTTTCTTGTGCAGCCAAAATATGCACTTTACTCAAAGGCTGTGTCTTTCATAGACCCGTTATTACACTAAATAAATCATATTCCATTGTTGAACCTGTAACTACTGCCTTGAGTGTACCTGTTCACATGACATGGTTGGTCAGCAACTATAAAACCCTATACCCTTCTCATTCACACAACTGAAGCAATGTCGGTGCTGATTAGTACAAGGATAGCAGACCTGCTGGAAAAATGTTTTTTGGGAAAATGCTCTGGAGGTGATGTTGGTCCCCCAGACCAAATAAAAATCCAATGCCCCAGCATGTGTTCTATAAGGTGCTGCCCTTTCTATGGTATGTTAACCCAAACTAGTCATTAAAGTTCCCATGGCACACCATGTCAAAAACGTGTGTGCAAAAATTATCAGAGAATGGGGATTCAGAGACAAATTTCCCAATGCTTACTGACCTTTAAAAGCCACACACTCCACTAAAAAAATAGAAATTTTTGTTTTGCCCACAATATGATGCTTTGACAGTGTCAGTGGCCTTCATCCAGAGGTGTAAAATCTGGGTTCAGCGAGTAAAAGTCCTCCCCAGTATTTGGTTCCAATCACCTGGATTTGTTCATTAGCACAATTCAGCCAGGTGGTAGAGCTAATTAATGAAATCAGCTGGTTGAGTTCATGGGTGCTAGAAACACATGGCAGGACTTTTATGTTCTGCCCCCCGGACTTTTCACCTCTGCCTTCATCAGATGGAAAAGGGATGCTGCAATGATGCATCCTATGTTGAAACATTATGTTTGTATCTTACTTATGTGGGATGCCTTTGCAAAAAATCCCTGAGAATATATACAGGAAGGCAGATTCAGTCATAACATAAAATTAAAGCATAAAACCACAACTATGTATCATAATTTTAAACAAATAGATAAATGAAAAGATTAGTGCATTAATGCATTCATGTAACATTATAAACTGTATTTAAATTTTTGTTAACTGAAATAAAAGATAGGTGTTCTTTGCCCACAAACCCTTCTTGACATCATTCATTCGACTTCCTGAGCCCCATCACTATCTGTAAAACATTTACAGCCTGCCGGAGAGAGGCCAGACCACACCCACTTTTAAAATGGGCTTGGCTTTAAAAGCTCTGGCTGCCGCTCACAGAAAGATAAGCCTTCACAGCAACTCAAGCTTTGCATGGAGATGGAAAGCCAAAACAAACGACGTGACCTCAGCAACGAGGACTTAATAGGTAAGGGATAGCGTTGCTTTGTCTTTTAAAGAGCTCTCTGGCCTCTCTGTTATAGACATGGTGCTTTGAGGAAAAGGGGAAGAACTGCCTTTGGTAAGTCATATGGTCACAGCTGTAAAATAATAGATAATGTTGGGCACTCGATGATGCAATACATCTGCACTGGAACTGGATATCCTAGCCCCAGAGAGACGGCTATATGTGTCTCCTAGAGACGGACATACCACCAGGTGTTCACCGAAGCACCTGACTCTACAGGGGTAGAGATTAATTCAGATTTAAGGAGGTGAAGTTAGTCTATGTTTTGCTGAAATTGAAATCAAGGTCTTGAACACCAATTGTGCCCGCTGTTGAGTGCAGCTGTGACATTTGACAGTAGGGAGCTGGAAGCTGCTTGGTCAACTGATATGCGAGAAAAGAGAATGAATTAATATTATCCTTGTTGTGGGTGTTACCCCTCGTGTATTACAGGGCATTATCTTTCCAACAAGCCATGACATGCTACTATAAGAAGTCCACATTAGAGCACATTAGAGAAAAGGCAATACTTTGTATCTTAATTTTGAATACACATGTTTTGGGAGTAAGACACATTGTGAAATTAAGACTCTGCTCTTTGGAATACAATTTACAACCGTGGATATTCTTCTCCCTTTATATTGCAATCACATCGAAAGCATTTCTGGCCTTTGTCATACTTAGAACAGAAAGGTATTTTGAGACTGTGTGGTCCCTGTTGTGACTAACATGTAAGTTACAAACTACGATGGACTGCATTGACATTGTGAGTTGCATTTTATATATACAAAACTCATGCACTGATTCAAATGTTTATTCTGCTTTTGAAACGTATTTATTTTAAATTACTTGAATTTCCATAAATATTTGTCTATTTTCTTCACTACAAAAACAGAACAAATTAGGAACAAATCAGAATAAATTATACATATTCTTAGTCTTAACTGCTTTCCAGAGTGTATGAATAATGCAAGAGTCTGAACCCATCTCCCATTTTTCATTAGTTAAGTGTCTGACAGTGTCAATGGGGAGCACCGTGTGATGTTCCTCATGGTAGACTCTATGGAACATTTACAGGTCTTTTCATGATAAATTGACGAAATATAGGATGGGTCAAGATCACTATGTGAACCATAAACTCATGTAAGAATTGGTAATGTTTCAATGATTCTATTAAATGTTTTTGCTCACTTGACACCCAGTACTGGTGTCATGAGACCAAGGTCTTTACAAAAAACAGTATAATCTTTAAAAAAATGACCCTGTGGTTTTATGGGCCGAAAACAAATTTGTTTGAAAACATATTTGAATATCCTAGACTTGGAAATGTTCGTTTGGATGTACCAAAAGCACACCAAGTCATCCGGTGCTATGAGGTGAATTCATAAATAAAACCAACCCTGACACTTTCTCTGCACTTTATTTTATGGTGGGAACACGATAAGAACCCTTTATAGTTCTGTGGTGTCCAAAGGTTAAGGGCGGCAGTGTAGTATAATGGGTAAGGAACTGGACTTGTAACCGAAAGGTTGCAGGTTCGATTCCCAGGTAGGACACTGCCGTTGTACCCTTGAGCAAGCTACTTAACCTGAATTGCTTCAGTATACAGTCAAGCCGAAAAGTCTCCCCACCCCTTTCACCTTCTCCATGTTTTATTACGTTACAGACTTATACTACAATAGATTGAGTTCATTTTTTGCCTCAAACATCTACACACAATAGCCAATAATGACGAAGTGAAAACAGGTTTTTAGAAAATATGCAATTTTATTTTACTGACAAAAATAGGTTATTTAGGGGTTGCATATCTGTACACACCCTTAGCCTAATACTTGGTTGCTGCACCTTTGGCAGTGATTACAGCTTCAAGGCATCTTGGGAAAGAAGCTACGAGCTTGGCACACTTGTTTCTGGACATTTTTGCCCATTCCTCTTGGCATATCCTTGCAAGCTCCGTCAGGTTGGATGGGGAGCGTCGGTACACAGCCATTTTCAGCTCTTTCCACAGATGTTCAATTGGATTCAGGTCTGGGCTCTGGCTGGGCCACTCAAGGACATGCATAGACTTTCTCCGAAGCCACTCCTTTGTTCTCTTGGCTATGTGCTTCGGGTCGTTGTCATGTTGGAAGGTAAACCTTCGCCCCAGTCTGAGGTCCAGAGCGCTCTGGAGCAGGTTTTCTTCAAGGATATTGGTGTACTTAGCTGCATTCATCTTTCCCTCTATCAGGACTAGTCGCCCCGTTCCCGCTGCTGAAAAACATCCTCACATTATGATGCTGCCACCACCATGCTTCACTGTAGGGATGGTATTAGCCAGGTGTTGAGCGGTGCCTGGTTTCCTCCAGACGTGACGCTTGGTATTCAGGCCAAAAAGTTCCATTTTGGTTTCATCAGACCAGAGAATCTTGATTCTCATGGTTTGAGAGTCCTCTAGGTGCCTTTTGGCAAACTCCAAGCGGGCTGTGATGTGCCTTTTACTAAGGAGGGGCTTCCGTCTGGCCACTCTACCATAAAGGCCTGATTGGTGGAGTGCTGCCTGGATGGTTGATCTTCTGAAAGGTTCTCCCATCTCCACAAGGATATGCTGGAGCTCTGTCAGAGTGACCCTCGGGTTCCTGCTCACCTCCCTGGCTAAGGCCCGTCTTCCCCGATTGCTCAGTTTGGCCGGGCGGCCAGGTCTAGGAAGATTCTTGGTGGTTCCAAATTTCTTCCATTTACGAATGATGGTGGCCACTGTGCTCTTTGGGACCTGTAAAGCTGCAGAGATTTTTCCGTACCCTTCTCCAGATCTATGCCTTGACACAATCCTGTTTCTGAGGTCTGCAGATAATTCCTTTGACCCCATGGCTTGGAGTTTGCTCTGACATGCACTGTCAACTGTGGGACCTTATATAGGCAGGTGTTGGCAATCCCCAATCATGTCCAATCAATTGAATTTATCACAGGTGGACTCCAATTAAGTTGTAGAAACATCTCAAGCAGTATCAGTGGAAACAAAATGCACCTCAGCTCACTTTTGGGTGTCATATCAAAGGGTGTGCACACTTGTGTACATATGATATTTTACATTTAGATTTTTTATAAATTAGCACAAATGTCTAAAAACCTGTTTTCACTTTGTCATTATGGGCTATTTTGTGTAGAATTTTGAGACAAAAAATGAACTCAATCTATTGTAGAATATGTCTGTAACGTAATAAAACGTGGAGAAGGTGAAAGGGGTGGGGAGACTTTCCGGCTTGACTGTATATCCAGCTGTATAAATGGATAAATGTAATAAGAAGTTGTGTAAGTCGCTCTGGATAAGAGCGTCTGCTAAATGCCTATAATGTAATGTAATGTAATGTAATTTAAAGAGCTGTAAGACGCAAACAACCAATTCATTGAAATATAGGGCTTTAGGCTCACTTTGACTACAAATATTTTCTTTTTATCCAGATACATGTTCACTAAAGTCACTGTTTCATTAGTCACGGCTTTGGTTGACGTTCCAATACGATTTAAAATGACGTTTTTCTGTTGTAATAATGCAATAAGGTTCCTGTAAATGGCATTGACTAAAGGTGTTGGAAACAGCAGGTGTCAGGGATAAAATCTCAGGTGTGCTAAGACAAAAATATGTTTGAGGTGAATCCATTGTTTAGTTATAGTAAATGCATGCGATTTTATATAACTTCCTCAGACATGTTCCCGTAATTGTATAGCCTAATACGTAAAGAGGACATAGAGCACAAGTTTACTTCTGTAAAATCAAGTTGTCATTATCTTTCTTACGACTTTGGTTGGTTCGGTAACAGGTATCAAAATCTTACCATTTAAAAAACATGATGGGGGAAAAAAATAGGATAGGAAACCCTAATGGCTGCAGTTCCCACACGCACGATGTGGCCACTTGAGTTATACGATTTAAAAGTAGGCTACTTTGGAGGCTGGTGATTAATCTGCATTTACCCGCTCATTACATGCACATTACCCCAGCTCATTGCTCAATTCGCTATATAAAAAAAAGTAGCCTACTTGTAGCCTGTCTTGTATTTAAATAAATCAAACATATTTATGGAACTTTTTTTTAGTATTTGAATGTAATGTTAACTTTAATGCTGGAGTTCACATAAACATAAAAACTGACGGACTTGATTTGAAAATAAACATTCGGATATGAAATTGCAAACATCACTTCTACAGACTACACACTATATGAGTAAGCACGTATAATGTACATTGAGGGATGACATGGAAACTAGGCTTGTCGGCACTCCCTTTTCTCTGGTTTCCACAGTGTCACGACCACGGTTATGAAACCATACCCTAAGTAAACAGTAACACAAGCACATGGTTCCCGGTCAATGTCCGCCATCCAGTAGTTTCAGCTCACCAACATAATATGATCTCCTAGAAGGAAAAGCCAGCTGATAAAAAACGATTTAAAAATGCTGATATAGCTAGTAGCGTACATTATTGCTTCATTAGAACAGAAATGTCTGACTGCCATATTGTATTGAGACATTAATGTAGCCTACGTTGATAATGCTGTCATGTGAACGTCAACGTACAATGTCTCATTGCAATATGGCAGTTTCTGATGCGCTAAAGTTTGTTCAGTTTGTTTTTTGTTTATTTGATATTTTCGAAAGAATGCTAAGGGATCATCATAAAAGTGCATGGCGCAATCTTTTTGAATGAATATCATAACAAATATTTTTCAATAACATATGATATGCCACTATAAAGCACCAAGTGAATTATAATGGGCTAGATAATGCTGTAGCAATACCTTTTTGTAAAATGTTTTGTTGATTTTTTTATAAATTTTGTCAAATAATTTTTAGTAGCTTCACATCCATATAAAAGGTAAATCTAAAACCAATTGCATTGTAAACCTCATGCCTTCCAGCTCATGCTAGGGGAGTTCACTATTAGATATATTATTTGTTGATTTTAAATATTTTCTCATGTAAAATTATTTTCAGGAGCTTCCCATCCACATGACATGCATATCTAAAAGCATATATTATTAAATGCGAGCATCCGATGTCATGCTGTAGCAATTTGTTTTTGAGAAAATTATTTGTCACTTTTTAATGACTTTTTCATGTAAAATAAGTTTCAATAGCATCCCTTCTGATATCAAATGCAGATCTAAAACCAAATGCATTATGAATGGCATGCCTCTTAGATCTTGCCATGCTTATCTGTTTAGCTGAATTTAAAATATATTGTTTATAATAATACATTTTTTAATTGCTTCCCATCCATATAACATGCATCTATATAACATACAGATCAAAGGGCATGCTTCCCAGGAAAATGTTTCGGTTTGTCACTTTTCTTCACATGAGCACATGCTGTGAATAAATATAGTTTGCATTGGTATACCTTTTTCCCATATTATACATCAGTGTGCGGGTTCCTTACATTTTTTCCTGATATAATGATATTCAATAGAAATTATTGCACTGTGCACTTTTATGATGGTCCTTTACCATGCCTTTGAAAGCTTTTTGAATGAAATGTCTGTCTAATATCCCATATCCAAAATAAAACGGATTTTACTGCAGTGATGTGTTTTACTGGTGTTGTTCTTAAGCTAGACAACACTCGTCCACTGGAAGCTCTTTTGTATCTCAGGCTTTGACATGGGCATTATTATGAGGCTGAATTTATACTTATAGTCGAGAGAAAGGATACTCCTATCAATGCAACATCATTAGATGGTTATTAGTTAATGAGCAGAGCGCAGTTGCATTTTTAAATTATTTATTCAGTCAAAACTAAATGTTTTCAAAAAACTCAACACATACTGTTATGTCCATTAATAACCTTCTTACCATTAATGCCATGTAAAAAAATAAATAAGATTCCTTTTCATCATCAGCATTGACAGCTTTTATGTGGAGGTAATGATTGGGACAAACCTGGCAGAAAAAAGTTTAAGTATTGTAAGTAAATTATTTTGGCATAACAAATTGGATGATAAATATATGTTGCAGTGAAAATATTTCCAAAAGTATGATTACATTTTTATTGAATGTCCCTTGTGATATAGGTTTCAGCATAGAATGTATGGTTCTTGATATTAAAACCAGAGACTTGTGTCCTCTACAGAGGACAAGAATGAATCATCGAGTCTCAGGACGATAAATGTTCTCGCTCCAAAGTGCCATTGTTGAAGTTATTTCTTTATCAGCTCAATCACATAACACACTCTCACTCAGAGCTCGGAACATATTCATTACCGATCCTGTGCCCCCAGCTTTTCCCAAAGCTGGCTACAAACTGTGTTTGAACATGAGCATTCATACTTTTCTCCATACACAATAACTGCCATACCAAGGGTCTTTTGTAACTCATATGATGTATAATAACCAAATAGTTTACCTAGTTAGCTTGGTCATAAAGGTAAAATAAAGGTTGGCTTAGTAGACAAATAAAGGTAAACATACTGTATTGTGATAAGGTGGGTACTGGTTACTTGGTTACAGAAATTCTGTAGCTTGTTAAGTGAATGCAACAGTAGGCAGCTACATAACTTGGTTGCTAATAAAGAAGACATACTTTTACTCTCTAATCTGTATTGTAACAAGAAACTTAAATGCAAGAATCTGGTAGGCTACTGTCACTTTTAATATATTTTGTGTCACAGTATGTTTGCATGCCAAATTAAATTGGATGAAATTGTGCTTGCTATTTTCCCTGTGGCAGGCGAACGCACTGGAGAACTTGGTTGCTGTGGTTGGGTCTTGGTCATCATCTCATTCTTCTTTGTAATAGTGACATTTCCAGTTTCTGTATTCATGTGTGTGAAGGTATGCATATTGCTCTAAACAGATGGCAGTGAACATGATAATTGCTGTAATTATGGTATAATCACTAATCAGCCAGTTTGAACAATCCATGGAAATAAATCTATCCACCTCATTCTGAAATACACTTGCACATGCATTTCAAGGAAAGCTATAGAATGCCTTTTAGAATTATTTTGATTTTAAAAATAAATCATTTCATTTTTTGCTTGATCTTTTTCTCTCCATCTTAGGTTCAGGTTTAACTTGAAATTTCTCACCCCTCCCCAGATTGTTCAGGAGTATGAGCGTGCAGTCATATTCAGGCTGGGTCGCATTACGGACAAGAAGGCCAAGGGGCCAGGTGAGAGAGGAGCCTCTCTCCACACCTTCTATTCTCTTTTAAAATGCTCTCCTGCCTTTATTATCCCTGGTTAGGGTTGCCCAGTCATGCCCATGCTGCAATGCTAACCACAAGGTCCTTGGTGGTTTTGGGACGACGCAGACAAGCATGTGATGCCAGCCACCACCTTTTACCACACAGTAGTTTATGAATCAGGCTCCCGCAGACATTGTTTGGAGAAAGACACTTTGGGCCTGATTTACAAAGACCTTTAGCGTGTGCAAATCATTTAACATGACCAATGATTGTCATGGTATTTGTTTTGCACCAATCATTAGTCATGTTGTTGGTTTTGCACATGCTAAAGGTCTTAGTAAATCAGGCGGCTCAACCTGGCAATCCTGCCAATGTCTAGTACAAGGCACTGTCACCCCACAGCAAACCCTGGTTGCTGCTAGAGCCAATTATCTTGCATGGCTGTCTGAAACCGTCCATTGCAATGACATCGTCTGGATTCAAAACCACACCGTAAGGCCCATCCATGCACTAGAACAGTGCCTTAACGGAATAAGCCACCCAGCAGCCCCCACACCCTCTGCCATGTGTATGCATTGATGCCACGGTGCACGGTGGTCTTATGCCAAAAGCATCATGATGCACAATGGTCCTATGCCAAAGGCACCATGATGCACAATGGTCTTATGCCAAAAGCACGATGATGCGCAATGTGTGACTGTAGTGACACTTCTCCTTGTAGGTATCTTCTTCGTACTGCCCTGCACTGACACCTTTGTCAAGGTGGACATGAGAACTGTGTCATTCGACATCCCGCCCCAAGAGGTACAGCTTCCCTCTCTCACGCCAACACCAAATCTGAATTATGTGCATAGCTCTGGCACCAGCCGACCAAATGGTCACTCAAAACCTGTTATTTATATTTACATTATGAATAAGTGGAAGGAACAGCTCAATTGTGAGAGAAATCAAATGGATGTATTGAAACTGAAGAGTGTACTGGGTGAAGAGTAACTGTATCCTGGGTGAAGAGTAACTGTATCCTGGTATTGAGAAGTGACAGTGAATTAAGATCTTCTGGTGGGTTTTCCACAGATCCTGACCAAAGACTCAGTGACTGTCTCTGTGGATGGTGTTGTGTACTTCCGGGTTAGCTGTCCCATCTCCTCTGTGGCCAACGTGAGCAACGCGGACTTCTCCACCCGGCTGCTTGCACAGACCACCCTGAGGAATGTTCTGGGCACCAAGAACCTGTCAGAGCTCCTGTCAGACCGTGAGGGCATCTCACACAACATGCAGGTATGGCATACTCAAGCACTCTTAAATTATAACGGCAGACCAGCCTTTGACTTGATGGCACAGATTGGCACATTGTTGAGAGCCATGAAACTACTGTACTGTAAAAAGCACCCCCTGGAGATATTCAAAGATATTCAAAACAAATACCATGACACCAGGATTAGTATGTGCTGAATATTGCAGGGGTCATATCCTTAAGCAGATTGTAATTCTGAGGACCATACAGAGAGGCTGTGGTTTGGTGTGTGAGTCTATGGATGTTCCAGAAACTGTGTGCTACTGCTGGTGACATCACCCCCACACGGCAAACGTTTCGAAAATCTAAGTATACTGGAGTTTCCTCTTCTCATTCAGAAACCTTACTAACCACATCCCTCAATTACTAACCACACCCCCCCCCCCCAATTCCCTTCCTCCCCGTCCTTTAACAGTCATCCCTGGATGATGCGACCGACCCCTGGGGCATCAAGGTGGAGCGGGTGGAGATCAAGGACGTTAAGCTGCCTCACCAACTCCAGAGAGCCATGGCGGCCGAGGCTGAGGCCTCGCGTGAGGCCAGAGCCAAGGTGAGGACAGCCCCCACTTGAACGTAGTGCCTGTGGAAGCTGTATGTTTTTGATAGCATAGGTCGGCTTCACATGTCAACATATGCAATGATTAAACAGGCAGCACAGCTAGCTAAACCACTGCGACAGCTACAATGGCAAATAATAATTAATATTTTAAGAGCTTCAAGCTTATCACACAATGAATTAAAATTTACAATCTAAAGAAAAACGTATTATGCTTTTGTATTGTGGATAATAGTGGATAAATGTTGCGTTCAGACATCTGCTAAAAATTTAAGTGCATTACTATAGCTAAACTACTCTAGCAGATTCAGTCACATTCTAATTACTGTAAATGACACCCCAGGGACAACGTGCAGCTACTGTAGATTCTCATGGTGTATGGTGCGCTGCAAGACCCTGCTAATGGATCAGTACATACCTTTTATGTATAATTGTGTGGACAAAGATCATTTATAATCATTTATAAAATGGTTTCACGATCTAATTATATCTTAAATAGTGGCTTCGGCAGAAAACCGTGACTAAGTAGGCCTAGCTTTTTATAAAATTGCACATTGACGTGGATGTGATCGTATCTCTACCTGCTGGTTATGTGGAGGTACTGCAGGTTTGAGGGCTGCTTGCGCGCTTTAAGAATAACGTTTAAATGATAATCAATGTTAGACATGACGAGTTCAAGAAATGTTAAAATGCAACCTTATTTAGAGGAAAATGGTTGTTATTGGCGACATTCACAAAAATTGGAAATAGTAAAGCATGTTTATGTGAGTTCTATATCACGTGAGATTTATATTTCACAAGTTCTTAAGATGCAGATAAGCCACTTTAAACCAACATAAGCAACTTTTTTCAGTCTCAATCATTTTTATAAATCAAGCAAGCACAACTTGGGAGGTGATTTTAAGATTACGTTTAAGTTTAAATCCAAGAACATTTTTATAAAATGAGTGTAGGAAAGCTGATAGTGGAGCAGGTATTTTGGGCCCGAAAGCACTCCTCATAAACACAGGTGCAAAATCCAGGTTCAGAAAGTAATAGTCTGCCCCAGTATTTTGTTCCAATCACCTGGATTTTCTAATTAGCACAATTCTTCAGCCAAGAGGTAGAACTAATGAGTGAAATCAGCTGCCTGAGTTCATGCGTGGAAGAAATACGTGGTAGGACTTTTACTTTCTGACCCCTGGACTTTGCCCCTCTGCTCACAATCCTCTTCCCCTTTCCCTTGCACCCTCCAGGTGATCGCGGCAGAGGGTGAGATGAACGCATCCCGAGCTCTGAAGGAGGCATCGCTGGTGATCTCCGAGTCACCCTCCGGCCTACAGCTGCGTTATCTTCAGACCCTCAGCACCATCGCCGCAGAGAAGAACTCCACCATCATCTTCCCTCTGCCCATGGACGTAATTTCCCACTTCATGCAAAGGAAGTGAGGGACCACGCCAAGGCCGTTTTGATTGGGGGGGGCATGAAGAGATGTTGGTGGGGCACAAGGGGGGGACAAAGTAGCGGGGGGTCTGGGGGGTCCTACCCCAGAAGAATTTGAGCCTTTTAAAACTCATTTCCTGCATTTCTACACAACCTCACACAGGGCATTTTCTAAAATAAAATGTTTAATTTATGAACATTTTGAAGATTATTATTTTTTTTTTCAAAGCCCTACATGAGATTTGAGATGCTTTCATATAAAGCTAAAGTATAGGCTAATCAGTATATTAGTGGATAAGATAATTTAATTATATTTTAAACTCACCTCCACCCCCCTCATCTTATAGGAGGACAACTTTATTTATGCCCAATAATACCAAATCATTATCTAATCTTACATGGAAGCAAGTATATTAAAATGAGCTATATTCCTTCATCATTTCAGTCTCTTTGTGCTATTTTCTATTTACATGTGAAACTATGTTACTGTAACTGGCTCGTCATTTTAATTTATATTTTAGCCAAACCCCCCCCCCCCCCCCCAGGCAGGCGGAGCATTTGGGGTGGCATTGCCCCCCCATACCCCCCCCCCCCCCTAGAAACGGCCCTGGGCCACGCCCTGCAATGCCCTGTCCCCTTCCGTGGAAACTCTACTAAACAGCACCATTTGGCATCATAACCACACTATGGCAGATTATCAATATGGAGTTATTCAGTCACCATACTCAAGCAGGATCACTGTGGCTGCCCGGATGTTTATCATCAAATCCAGCTCCAGTTTCAACCTCAACTTATTTCAGATAATTTTGATTTGTTCACTTAATTGGCATGTTTGTGTCTTTTTTATGATGCTGAAAAAGGACACAATAAAGAAATGACTACCTTCAAGTCATTCTGAAGTCAGTTCCTAGTAACTACATTGTTTCAATTCTTCCTCAAATACAATTATATTAAAGTGGTGTTTTTACCCTTTTATTGTATAATGTTAAATGAAAATATTGTAAATGTCAGAACTATAATGTTTATCCTGTGATTTTATGCTAATTTGTTGATCAAATTAATTATATTTGAAAAATGTTTATATATTGCTTCAATACTTTGTAAATTGTACACTGTGATACATGCCAATACTAATATAAACAAGAATGAAATGCATGCCACAGGCTATGAGTTCCCTTTCAGTTACTCTGCCCTTTTTAACCTCTTTTTTTGATGAGGATCTGATTGGCAAAATATGTTGGCCAACAAAGCTGTAGCGTTCAGCGTCTAATTCACAATTGTGTGTCTGAAACAAACGGTCGCAAAACCAAAAGCTTCTATTTATTCACTTGGCTTTTTATTGCTTGTATATCATATATTTGAACAATACATACAGATATGTCCATAAGTATTTGGACAGTGACACAATTTTTGTTGTTTTGGCTCTGTACTCCAGCACATTGGATTTGAAATGGAACAGTGAAAATAAGATATCAAGAGTATTTTGATGTTGTTGGGTCACAGACATCAGGAAGTCATGACATGCAAAGGACATGCAACCAAATATTAAATATGATAACTTTATTAAAGTTTATGTTCATTTGTCCAATTACTTTTGGTCCCCTAAAATGGGGGGGCTATGTATAAAAATGGCTACAATTGCTACACTGTTCACACGATACGGACGTAAAAACCCTGAACTTAAAGCTAAAAGTCTGCACTTTAACCTCATAGTCACTGTTCCATTTCAAATCCAATGTGCTGGAGTACAGAGCCAAAACAACAAAAATTGTGTCACTGTCCAAATACTTATGGACCTGACTGTAATTTGAATAAGCACTGCACTGCACTGCTCTCTCTCTCTCTCTCTCTCTCTCTCACACACACACACACACACACACACAGACCAAGACAATTTACTGCATTGTAAATATTGCATTTATAGAAAAGTTTAACCATAATGACTATGCCAGTGTACTGAAGGTACTGCTGACACTATGTAATCTTAGACTTCAGTCCATTCCCAGACTCGGTTCATTAGTTTACTGCCCCAGGTGACAGCTTGCCTCCGAGCTGTGCTTCTGGGTCTTAAAGCAGACCAAAGAGTCTTGGCCTTAGCTCACATCCCAGCTGGGCAGCTGCAGTGTCTCCCCAGGAGTTTCAGCGTCGTCTTCACCAGTCAGGGCTGTAGTTTCGCCATCCACATCCAAACGCAGGCACAGAACCCAGCTAGAAACACAGACAGAAGACAGGCCTTTTCAGAACCATGGGCCCGCAGACAGTTTTGTCTCACCATCATTGCACACGCAGGACATTATGGAGACCTTGGGCGTGAAAGAAATGTGTCACTGTAGGCTTTTGTAGTGATGATTTTTGGTTGCATCATATATTCGCTGTGAGGATAATTTACAGTAAGTGTGCATTAAGTGGCCATTCCTATTTAGATCACATCAAGGAAGCTCTTCTGTTAAAATTACACACCCCCACATTGCTTATGATTCATTTATTGTAGTATGGTTCTCTACTCTGGTTGTTGTTGTAATAGATATTCTAGGATGTTCATGCTCAGAGTATCACAGTTTGCCATAATTGATGTGGGCCTGTGTGTGTGGTAAGCAGACTTGATTTGTGAAAGAATACCCACCCAATCAGAGCCATGGGGATGAGAGTCAGGCCAGACGCCAGCAGGAAGCTGAAGCCGGAGAACCAGGAGACGGTGGAGGCGTAGGTGCTGCTGAACACCGTGAGGGCCACGCCCACACTCAGCATCTCCACAAACGCCACACAAGCAAACAATGCACCTGTAGGGAAGGGCGGAGTAGGAGTGAGGGAGGAGAACAGAGCGACAGAATGGGAACAGAGTGGAGGAGGAATAAGGAGAAGTGAGAAAAGCAAGAAGGATGGGAGAAGATGTGATGAGAGGGGGAAGACGGGAAGAGGAGAGGACAGTGAAGAGAAGCCAGAACAGTGAAAGAAGAGAAGAGAGCAGGGAGTAGAAAGAGTAGATGAAGGAGGAGAAAACGCTTAAGTCAAGAAAGGAGAAAAGACAAATAGAAAAAAAAAAAACAGCAAATAGAAAAAAAGATGAGAGGTTGAGGTGAGGTCAGAGGAGAAGATAAGAGGAATGGAGAATGGAGAGCTGATACAAGCACTAGACGTAAGACCGAATGGGCCAAAGTTATGCTAAAGGATCGTATAATTTTATTTTGCGATAACTTCAACAACAGGTGGCTGTAGGCTACAGCTTCATAATGAACGTATGATGTCATCATTGTTGTGAACGGGTAAATGTGACTTCCCAGGTATACTACG
This sequence comes from Synaphobranchus kaupii, assembly GCA_029718625.1. Lineage (NCBI taxonomy): Eukaryota > Metazoa > Chordata > Actinopteri > Anguilliformes > Synaphobranchidae > Synaphobranchus > Synaphobranchus kaupii. Next base: position 40,531,594 of record CM056385.1, on the reverse strand, counting down.
AAGCAGGATTACTAAGTTAGCTGGATAACTGCACTGCGTAAAACTGGGAACAGCTCTTTTTACTTTAGTCCGTGTTCCAGATTTGGGATGGGTCCGGGTTCTACTCGGTGCAGTTATCCAGCTAACTCAGTAATCCTGCTTCATAGTATACCCCCCAGTTCCTTTCTGTGGTATTGATATCTTACAGAGAAGCTACGTATGAATGCAGGCCTGAACACGTGCCACCCACCCTGCTCAGAGCTCATGACTATCTTGGACATCATAGATCGCAGTACAGGTGCAGGCATGATGGAGAAGAGCAGAGGTAACCGCACTAAAGAGAGAACAGAAACAATCTTGGTTACAGTGGCCCTAATGTTGCCAGACACAGGATATCAATCACAGACACAGGATATCAATCACAGACACCATCAAACCAATCTATTTCCTCAATGGTGTCTAAAATGCTGCAGTCCGATGAACAGATTCTTTATCGCTGATCAATCTTTTTCAGCTGTTCGAGAAACAGACTGCCCTGCAATATGTGCAGTGGCAGAAATATTTAACGTTTTCATATTTAATTCTAATTTATGGAACTTCAATGCTTTGTTTATTGACAACCATACAGCTAGCTAAGTACAGGTTTTGTTTAAATAGTCATTGTAAACTGTTTGTAAACTACAATACTTGAAATGATGTGCATGGAGATTTATGGCTTAGTGCTAGGTCAGTGTGTCAGGACTATGTACGTTGATACTGTGCCATCATGGAAGATAATGAAATGCTACTTTTGCCCCCCAGCGGATAAATGGGTCTGAATTGGTTATGTTTGTGTGCAGCTGCCCAAACAGGCACTGACCCTGGATCAGTTTTACTGCTTGTCACAGTATTGGCTGTAATCCGACTAGGGACTGAGGGGAGGGTATCCAGAGTCTCTCTCCTCACCCAGGAACATTAGCAAGGTCGTCTTGGCGAAGGCAGTCATGGCCATCCCAATGGCGACGGACAGCAATCCCAGGAGGACGATGTGGGCATCACGCAGGCAGCGCGAGAGGACGTAGACTCCGACGAAGCTGCCCACGTAGATCGCAGTAGAGAGGGGCGGAGCCGTAGCCGACCAGAATCTCGGTCCAGCACAGCGGGGCATTGAGCTCGTACAGGATGAAGATGGACATGCCCCCCAACTTGGCCACCTTGTAGAAGGCAAAGGCAAGCAGGACGAGCAGCAGCAGGGGCGTTCCTCCTGCGGGAGGAGGCAGTGAAGAGGAGGTACACGCCCTGGAAGCGCCCTCTTAGGGCCTGCCATGTGGACCGGCCCGCCTCCTTCCCCCCCCAGCCGCGGGGCTCGCCGGCGCCTCCACTGTCTCCCCCGAGAAGGCAGAACACGTAGGCCAGGTTGAGGAGGTGGAGGAGGGCGGCGGTCAGGAAGGGCCAGCTGAAGCCGGCGGCGCGGATGAAGAACCCCGTGCAGAGGGAGGCCAGTCCGGAGAGCACGCCCAGCAGCATGTCCAGCACCCCGCCATGCGCACCGTCTTCCGGCCAGTGTCACAGAGGTCTGCCACGTATGCAAACGAGCCTCCGATCAGCGCGGTGGGCCCCCCCCATGAGCCCCGCCACGAAGGACATGGCCAGGACGAGGTTCAGGCTCAGCGAGAAGCGGCTAACGAGGAAGTAGGAGAGGGCAAAACAGGAAGTCCCCCACCAGTGGGGTGACGATGGCCACCTTGCGGCCATAGTGGTCGCTGAAGGAGACCAGCAGCAAGGACATGACCAGACTGGGGAACAGGAAAACAGAGCTCGCTGTACAGGAAAAAAAGTGATGTATCCCTCTGTACTGCCTGCCGATAAGAAAATGGATGAAGTAAACGCAGCAACAACAAAAAAAAAGCGAAGCCAAAAAATAAAAACAGAAAATAGAATAATAGGGTAACTAGAAATAGGTATATACACCACATGGCCAAAAATATATGGACACCTGCTCATCCCAACATCTCATTCCAAAATCATGGGCTTTAATATGGAATTGGTCCCCATTTGCTGCTATGACAGCCTCCACTCTCCTGAGAAGGCTTTCCACTAGATGCTGGAACATTGCTGTGTGGATTTGTAATACATTCAGCCAGAAGAGCATTAGTGAGGTCGGGCACTGATGTGGGGCTATTAGGCCTGGCTGGCAGTCGGCTTTCAAATTGATCCCAATGGTGTTTGATGGGGTTGAGGTCAGGGCTCTGTGCAGGCCAGTCAAGTTCTTCCATACAAATCTCGACAAACCATTTTCTGTCATTCTGAAACAGGAAAGGGGCCTTCCCAAAACTGTTGCCACAAAGTTGGAAATCCAGAATCGTCTAGAATGTCATTGTATGCTGTAGTGTTAAGATTTATTTGCTTTCACTGGAACTGAGGAGCCTAGCCTGAACCATGAAAAACAGCTCCAGACCAAGGGGTGGTCCACATACTTTTGGCTATATAGTGCAGCTTATACTGCTCTTATTACAATGGCAAGGCTTTCTCAAACAAAAACAATTGCCAAACAAAAGGGTTCATGAGACAAAAGGCCTTTACTCCGGTTCTCCCTTCCCCTTTCTCACCTCATGCTGTCTACTCAGGTTGCTGCTGTCTTCACAGAGAGAGAAGTTCAAACTGGTGTTGTAGGGGGAGCCAGTGAGCTGCTGCCACAGGCGCCTGTAGATGTACTGCTGCAGTAGTGGGTAGGTCATGAACATGGCGAAGGCATACACCCCTACAACGGGCTCTACCAAGTACAGCCGTTTCATTTGATCCCCCGTTCAGCCTAACGGTGAACAAGTGAGCGAGCAAGCATGTGAATGTGCGAAATAAAGCAAGCCAGAGGGGAAAAAGAGAAAGAACGAGAGATTTGAAACACAAACATAATAATTTAACATAATCAGAGCAAGATTAATGAATTACCATTTGAACAGACAGAACGAGAAGAAGAAAACAGACAGCTAACCAAAAAAGACGATCTTACCTCTGCCTGATGGAGAATCGTGTTTTTTACCCTGATTAAAATCATCAGTCCTTCCTTCTTTCAATATAATTTCAGTAAGTTGTAACTTCTCTCATTCAAATCATGTTAAAGCCTTCAGACATAGAACCTGAGGCTTTCCTCAATACAGGAAATAGAAAGACGTACTGTAAGCCAACCATCTGCCTTGGTTTAGGAACACGCCCAGAAAATAAACAGTCTACTCGCCACATCTCCACCAGGAAACTACATACTGCGCTAATGCGGAAAGGTGCTTTGTGAGGGCTCCTACTTCTTAATCCCCATGGTACACTCCTCCTAGACTGAGAGAGGAGAAAGAAGCCAGATGAAACAATGCAGAAAGCAAGACTCAAATGGAATTATTTAGCATAGTTTGTATTTTTCTCACTTTGATAACGAGCTTGCTAATGTTATCAGCTTGCCCAAAAGCATACCTAGAATTAAATTAGCACATAATATAGCATAACATAAGATAACTACCTTATTTAAATTAGTTAACCCATAAGCATACAAAAATCCATCTAGAATTAGGATTTTAGCATGTTAGCATTGCTACAAACTAAGAGGTTGACTTTTAACATTTTATATTCAGAGACTTGTTATAGTGCTACGAATAATACGAATAATATTGATCATACTCCATTTAGCCTATTCCTTGATCACACTAAACACACACAAGCATGTCTGTTTCGCCATCAAGCAATCCGCCAAGGTGGAAAAGCAGGCTTATAAAGGGAATGGGATATGACATTTTGATTGGTTTATTGCATGTCACGCCCAAGGACACACCTATAATTAATGAAGCGACTAGGTTCAGTCAGTTGCACCTTGCGCTGTGCTTAGCGCCAAAAAAACACGCCGTAAAATAGCAAAAGTGGACTTGACACGCCCAAAATGGACTTTACGCCATGCGCTTAGACTAAGCGCCAAGATCGCCAAGATAGGGCCCTTGGACTTAAAATGAAGGGTGAATACCTGAAGCGATCCTTATCTGGCCTGGACTGGTGAAGTTGAGTTATTTACCCATCAGAGGGTTGGAACCTGATTGACTTGGAACTCGGGCGAAATTAGTGGGTGGACAAGTTGACAGATTATGCTAGCTAGTTAGCTTTCTCTATCCGTCCGTTTCTCTCAATATGTGAGGAATTGTCTCCATGAATGTATTTGCTCACATTGAGAAAAGCTGTCTGCAGCTCTGAACCATTTCTCTGAACACAGTGTTGCCAGATTTTTAAACTATAAACATGCTGAATCTTAATAAAAATAGCCCAATTTGGATAAAATAGGCTATATTAAGTTATGAACGGAAGGGGGGAGGGAGATTGGACTGGAGGTGGAGGTAGCCTACTGTCAGAATGGTAGCCAATCGATAGACTCTGAAATGTTTATGAATATGATTTGCGAACGCGCACACACGCTTTTAAGTTATGGGCTAGTTCTATTTTCTAATCAAACATTTTGTGCTTACGCAAAATCGGGGAAAGCAAGCTTGCACACACAAAAAGCAAGTTGAGCAACATAGAAGTAGTGGGCGAGAAATGAGCAGCCTATGTTTCTATGTTGCTCACTTGCTTTTTGTGTGCAACTCCTCATCACTAGAAAAACAAAAACTAATCATAGGACCCGAGTAGAAACATATTTTACGGTAGGTAATTTGGCTGCCAGCTGTTAGAATGAATTAGAGCGAATTACGTTCAAATTGTCATGAACCTAATACGGGCTGGACCCAAATGCAACGACCAGGAGGCAGAGGGACAGAAAAGGTAATTTATTTATATGGCTTGGGGTAGTCCCAAGCCGTACACAGATAGTAAACAACAGTAATAGCAAGGTCAGGGATCTCTCCGGAACTTGAATCTGCTCCAAGCCGGAGCTGGGCTTGAACAGCCACAGGATGTTCCAAGCCGGAACTGGACTTGGTGCTGGAACCCTGGAGTTCCAACCGGAACTGGGCAGGACAGGAAACTGGAACGGATTACTGGAACTGGATCACAGGAACATGGAGTTGTTCCAAACCGGAACTGGGCTGGACTGGGACGGTCCAACTGGAACTGGATCGCGGGAACATGGAGTTGTTCCAAACCGGAACTGGACTTGGTACAGGAGACTGGAGTTCCAAACCGGAACTGGATCACGGGAACATGGAGTTGTTCCAAACCGGAACTGGACTTGGTACAGGAAACTGGAGCGGTTTAAACTGGAACAGGAATACTGGAACACTGGAATGTTCCAGACCGGAACTGGACTTTGCGGGTATCTCAGGTAAGTTCCAAACCGGAACTGGACAGGAACTGGACTGGAAGCAGAGGAAGGGATAATGGCTGGATACGGCAAGGCAGAGCAGTGCAGCGGAGCTCAGGTTGGCCCGGTTGGGGCAGCAGGTCAACAGTGGAAGCTGCAACCGTAACCATAGCAATGGCGGTAGCCACGGCCGGACAGGAACCACTGCAGTATGGAAAAGCAGAACACCCAACTGCGGGCGCAACGTCAGGTGGAGGCAGAGGTACCGCAACACACACAGGGAGTGGTAACAGCTACAGACTGGCAGAAATAGTAGAAAGGTGGTTAATGAGACAGGCAAAGTTCAGGCAGGGAAAACAGACAGGGCTAGTTAGTAACAACAGTAGGCAGAGAGCATTAAAGCACCAAGTCAAAACCAAACTGAAGTCTCTAGGGCACAGGACAGGGATACAAAGACCAGGATAAAAACGAAACAACGTTAACGAACTGGCGCTGAATAGCAGCCAGTCGGAGGGTTAAATAGGGAGGTGAGATTGGAAACAATTAAGAAGGCGTGCGGAATGTAAGCGAGGGTGATTGAACAATTGAAGAGTGCGGAATGCATGCAGCAACGGGAAAAGGAGATAGGTTGAAACCGGAGTGGGGAAAAGGAGTGAAAACAAATGGAAGGAACACGGCCCAGTCTGTAGCAACGGGGAAAACACGGACCAAAGGGAATCAAACATGACACGGAGGGAAAGGGAAAACAACACGGACAACGGACAGGAGGGGAACGGAACGTTACACAATATCGATAGCGGCACCTTTTATCCAGGAGCTTATCAGTATTTCGGTCCTGACCAATCAGGAGCCGGATCCAGTTTAATGGTTCTCGATACCCATCCCTAGTGGCAGTGCACTTAAAAAAAGAAGTTTCTCTGAAGGGTATTTCCCTCTGACAATACCAGTTTATATTTCCTGAACCACAACATTCATGTAATAATTTTTCTTTTGCAGTCCTTTTAATAGGTTGGTCAAACCAAAATGCAAAAACAAGTTTACAAATACATACATTATTTTTTCATTCCCCCATAATTCCTCATTTTTAATTCTCTATGCTACAAATACAGCTTTCATCATCTTATTGAGGAGAAAATATAAAACAAATACCATACAACTGACATGCTTTTATATTTATGTGTGCTGAAACATGGCTTGTGGAACAATAGGCTACAATCAACTGTACATCATAGTCAGAAAAACAACAAAAAAGATTTACAATAGACTTGTCTGTAAATGCCCCGACCCCCTTTAAAATAATAATTTACAGCAATCTGGACGATTTATTTCTACTGAGGAGAACAGACATTTGATCATTGGGTTTATAGTAATGTCCACAGGACACAGAGCTGTCAGTGCAGATCCAGTACCTGATATTGAGTATATACGTAAATATACGTATACGTTTTGTTACCTCCTTGAAGACCAGTCTGGTTGAACCAGAGAAAGACAAATAAAGATTAAATTTATGCAAAATGGTTTTCAGCAACTGTGCTGTTTTCAGAGCACATGTTTAACATGCAAAGAAATTATCACTTTATTCTGTTTTTTTTGCAATTGACAGGTCGGCTGAGTCCTATCATAGTAACTGAGGTGGGTTTGGTTTCAATAGATCACATGTTGGTTGATTCAAAATCCCCTCCCTCCATTTAAAAAAGACTGATTAACATGAGATAAAGAACAAGGAAATACGAGAGGAAATGACCACGTAGCAATGGCCAAAGGCCTAACATTTCTGTAACAATAGTTTGAAATCAGCCATTGTCCTCTCATTTGATTCACTCAACCTCCCTGAAACCTGCCTGAGGCAACTGGTTGCTATGATACATCCAGCAAAGTCATCTGACACAGTGTTAAGTTCTTGTTTGAAAACGTAGTTCTATTCATGCTACTTGACCTTTATCCAATATTGCCTAAATAGGGAGGTAAAATAAAATCTTTTAAGCGCATTATTCACATAACTCTCACCAGTAGAATCACAGAGAAAATTTATTTGGATTTGATAAGCACTCTAAAAAATAACAATTTTAATAATTCATATTAAAATAAAAAAAGGTTCATAATGAGATATCAGAAAATCTCTTCTACAACACCACTCTTCAAGAGAATGTGACTTATTAAACGTCATTCATAAAAACAGAAATCTTCCCTCCATATTTCATATGAAAGAAATCACAAAAATGTTATTCTGTCATGTCAAGATAAATAATATAAGGATTCATTTCTTAAATTAGATTAAATTATTTTTAGCAGTTTTTAGGCTAAAGAAAAACAAAAATGAACCGGAGAAATTCAAAAATATTTGCTTAAAAGTCCTGTTAAAATAAAACAGTCCAGGACACATGTACTGGAACAATGTTTCACTGAAACAAGGTTTTCACAATAAATAAACTCATAATAATTTGCTTGTGAAATTCCCTGTATAGTATATGTACTGGAGTAGAATAACACCGGAGTAGTATAAAGCATTACTAAACAATTACCGACGGTGTTATATGGATTCTTCATGGATTAAGGCATCCTGCCGAGTACTGAGCATCGCATCAGGAGAGGTCAGATCAAGCCACCAGACTGGTGCAATTGTTGTTACTAAAACTGATCTTGTGGATGTTTTTTTTCAATATTAATACGAACTAGTACATGGAATTTTCAAAATGGAAGAATCAGCAGTAGTACAACAATACAATGAGCAGGTATTTCATTCATAGCATAAAAACCTTTGAGAAAATGATTAACTCTAGTGCTACAGCAAGTGGAAGTTGTAACATCAATATACATTTTTTCAACATGTTTCAACTGAGGGTTGAATGTACCTCAGGGAAGATGTCAGTTGTAAGTTTTTCAATAGTCACAAGTCTCTTGGTATCCCAGACACATCTGTGGCATTTTATAATATAGAAATTAGAAGTAAATAAATATGGGCTTGAGTTAACAAGAACATAATAGAACAATCCCTGAACAATACAGTAATGACACTTAAAATCTTCAGAAAAGTTTTTTTCTCTTCTCTAATAAACTTCTATACTTTAAACCATTCAATGAAACACCATTTTCTCTAGGTACTACACCCAAATGGGAATTAATCTGAGTCCAACCTGAACTACACTAATGATATAAACCTTAATTGATACACATCTCGGTCTCTCCACTCTATTTTTCAGGAGTAGCTTTCTAGAGATTTTTTTCAGGGGAATCCCTCCTGAGCATTATGGCCAGGGGGTGGGGGTGGGGAGGATCCGAGGTAACTCGTAACAACTGGAAGACTTACAGTACATGCTTTACTTAGTAAAATGTTCAATAACTTACAAATGTCATGAAAAACAAATGGTAATCTCTCATAATTACATTTTCTTTACAAACAGCCCCTGGTCGTTGGTTTCATTGGTTTGTTCTTTGAGAACAAAGTTAGTTTCTTTTAAAACGACTTTTTTCAGATAAGGAATGGAGCGCAAATGGTCTTCAACAGTCAAGGCAGCCAGTGTGGAACCCAGGGACACAATGAGCAGAGGACTAGGCTGACAATATACCAGGTAAAACCCATGACGTTTACACTGCCTCTGTATAATCTGACCAGGGAGAGACTAGGGGGGAGAGAACATCTTCCCCAGGCCAAACTGACCAAAGAAAAAAAACAGTCCCAGGTGAAGGTGAGTAAATTACCTTGCGTAGGGCAGGCTGACCAAGGAAATTAATTATCATGGATAAAGATAATCAGGGGAAAAACTGTCCCAGTTCATGCTGGCCAATGATAAATTCTGTCCTGGATGAAAATGAAAAGGGAAAAACTATCCAGGGTCAACATTCGTCAAGGTCAAGCTGGCCGAGGAATAAAAGGTGAAGCTTTGCTGTGAGCCCCTGCACCAGGTCAATGGGAGCTGAGAGACCGGCGACAGGGTCATTCTGTAGGCAAGGCTGGTCAGGGTAAACCAGGTCAATCGGAGCTGAGAGACAGGAGACAGGGTCATTCTGTAGGCAAGGCTGGTCAGGGTAAACCAGGTCAATCGGAGCTGAGAGACAGGAGACAGGGTCATTCTGTAGGCAAGGCTGGTCAGGGTAAACCAGGTCAATCGGAGCTGAGAGACCGGAGACAGGGTCATTCTGTAGGCAAGGCTGGTCAGGGTAAACCAGGTCAATCGGAGCTGAGAGACCGGAGACAGGGTCATTCTGTAGGCAAGGCTGGTCAGGGTAAAACTGTTGCTGGTGAAAAGGATCGGGGGCAGGCGACTAAGGTCTCTTCCTAGAAAAGGTACAGTGGTGGTTTCAAAAGACGTTTTAATTTTATACGTTATAATCCCAGGTTGGGCTCCAGGGCAAGAAGCAGAAGATCATTCCTGTGGGACAGGCTTTCGCTCCAGTTGGACCTGCCGAGCTGGTCCTGCATACCCCCAAGGGCTGCTGTCCCACAGAAGCTCCACTCTTATGTTTTAACCAAAGACAGAAGTGGGGTTATGAGTAGAATACAAACTGTTCACATTACACAACTGCCCATAGTTAGATGTCACATGTCTCTCATGTGAGATGACAAAAAGGAGAACAGACATTTTCCAAGGCCCTCCTTCAAGGGAAGTTAAAGTTTTTTGCACACTGGTGCAATGAGGAGTAGATTTACAGTACACAACAACACCAGTGGACAGGTGTAGGTATGTTAGTTCTCACATTCAGTACCAGACCTTTTAACAAGAGTTCTACTTGGGAACCATTATGCATCTTCAGGCAGAAAAGAAGCCAGCCTGGACAGAAGCACTTTGTCTCAGAGCAAGAGTGAGAGGCAGGGTGAGGTAGAGGGAGAAGGGGGGGGCGAACAGGGTTTTTTTCGGCAGCTCATTCGGGGAAGGGTTGGACCCGGGAGGGTGAGGCGGGGTCCCGGTGAATCCCGGTGAAGGGGGGAGGAGATCGGGGACACGCGGGGGGCTCAGCTCGCCGGTCTGCAGGCGCCACATCAGCTCCTCGTTGTTGCGGCTGAGGCGTTTCTTCTCGCTGCTCTCCTTCTCCACGTTCTCCTGCAGATTGGCGTTCTCCTCCGAAAGATTCCTGCCGGGGGTCCAGAGCAAGCACAATTACTAGCATGCACACGCCATGGTCTTTGGCCTTTTGCCATGTTTCTAACAGGGTTTAGGGAGATCCCAAAAAACGGATTTCCCATTTCCCAGAAAATCTGGATTTTTGCGTTATAAATTAAAAAAATTACAACTATTTCTATAACAGGGGTGATTTCGGAGACCCAAAGAGCGACAGAGGACGTCTAGAAGCTATCCCCGTAGGAATAGCCACAAAAGCAGAAAATAATCCGCGAAGAGGGAAAAGACAAATTGTGGACACCGCCATCCATCCCAACCATCCACCTCACTCCAAGTACAATTGCATATATCGCAATATGGAAATATTAAATTGTAGAATGTCAAAGGTGTCAGCTAGCATGCTTGCTAATAAATATTCTCCATGCAAGGAATGAACCACGATGGCCTACACAGTAGTATGGAGCTACATGGTGTGATGCCACAGCCTCAATGCCACAACAAAAAGATTTATTTTCATACAACTGCACAGCCAGAAGTTGTATATTCTGCTAATGCCATGACTGCTTGAAACATAATTTATTCTGACTCAAATGGATTGTTTGTCTACAACAACTGAACCTTCATTAATATAATAGATATTACATAGGTGGCTGACAATGCAGTCTCTGAGAAATATATTCAATTGTGGGCAAATATGAGTACAGTGGAAAGCACTGTGGATAAGAGCGCAGACCTGGACAGGGAGAGGTTGAGGTCAATCCTGGCTTTGAGGTCCTCGTTCTGCTGCTGCAACACTTGGACTCGTTCCTCCAGAAAGACGTTCTTTTGAGCCTGCTCGAGAGCGAAAGCACGACCGTCACATTAAATTCTTCAAAGGGTCAGACGGGTCACACATTCGCCTCTATGAGCTGCTACAGTGAAAATATAGGGCTCTGATTATGGCCCTGGCAAGAAAAATGAAATGAAAATACCCCTGACAGGGGCAATAAATCATGGTCACAATATCTAAGGTGAAGAAATAATAAGCCTGCCCTCATAAGCCCATTGTGTGACCCTGCCAAGTGTGCTGTGCAACTGATTGGAGGCATAGTGATGTGGTGAAGAATCTGTGCCTGTTACCTAAATGCTACAAGTTTGATTCACAGGTGGGGCAGTGCATGGTTCCTTAATGACTGTAATCACTTAATCTGAGTTGCTTAAAGATCCCCTCCACATGTATTTTAAACCCTTAAAAAATATTCTATGTTGAATAATAATTTGTTTAACATGGTTTTTCCACCAGAAAATGTTCAATAAACCACTGAAAATGGCTTAGAAGCATCTCTACACCTTTACCATTCACTGAGAACGCCAGAACCTATGAATATGCAAATTGGCAACACCCCCATGCCCTCACGGCCATAATATTGTGGCATAATAGCTGCCACAATAAAGCTCTATTGACATTATCTGAACCTTGCTCAGCTTACTGACAGCTGTGGTCCTGGGATATATGGTTGGCATGACATCCGGATTCAAAATCAACTTTTTAGCGAAACCCATTGACTTTTCCATAAGGTTCTGGAAGCAGTCATCTGTAAAACATGCGCGACAAACACGGAATCCCTCTATGCCATCAGGCACATCCACACAATTTTTATAAATAAAATCCAATCATTTTTGTTTTAGAATGGGCTCCTTTGGTACAGAGTGGAACGAAGCACATTCTGCCATGTTTAACACACCAACTGTCACAACAACATCACTACCTAGTCAGCTTTCTTTGTGCTGTTTCAGTTTACCACATCGCCCTCCTGTAAATTTCATATCTTTGCATTAGTAGACCATGATAGGTTATACAAATTTATGACATCACAGATTTTTCTCGTACGTGCACATTACCAACTGAGATTTCACAGAAGTATGGAGAAACTCTCCCTCTGTCTGATGGCAAGTTCTACAGAAAAGCCAATCTGTATAGTTAAAGTCATGCCTCCAAGAGGAGTTAACCATTTTTAAAAAATGGAGGGGGTCTTTAAGAACATAAAATGACAGCAGTTGTAAATGCATTGCTATGGCTGTTGCCCTGGATAAAGGGCGCCTGAAAGGCAAATGAATCCTGTAAAGAAAGAAACCATTTCATTTTTGAGTGACAGGTGTTCCTTTTGGACCTACCATCTTCTGCAGCTCAGAAATTTTCATCTCTTGCTCATGGATCTGCTGGTTTTTCAACTCTAAAACCTCTTTCAGGCTCTTCAGATCCTCCTGGATGTGCTGATAAGGGGCCAGAGCATCCTACACAGAGAAGATAACTCTCTGTTATTTGCTCAGTGTTTCAGAAAAGCACATGCAAACAGTTCAATTCAAATTAACCTTCTTACAATCAGCAAATGACAAACGACTATTCTGCCTATGCTGATTGAGTGTGTGAGTGTATGTGTGTGTGCACAGGTGCGTGTGCATGTGAATGATTTGAACAGCATGTGTGGGCTGTTTGCTGTTTGCTGTTTTTTCGCGCACTGACTGTTTGCATGAATATAATATGCATGTTTTTTCATACCCCTATCTGTTCATCTGCACTCTTCCTCAGTGCCTCCTCAAATTGTTTGGCCCGGTCTCTCAGGCTGCGATTCTGGATGGTCAGAGTGTCCACTTGGGCCTGTGCCGAACATGTGCAGAAACACAACCACACAGCCCTGAGCAAAAGCAGATGTACAACTTTCATCGATGCACAAACTACATTGCCACTTCTGCGCCACAGTGCGTCGGTCATTCTCACAGGTTTATGTTTGTTTTATTCCCAGGCTTCTCCCAGTGCCTTACCTGGAGAGAGAGCCTCAGCGTCTCAAAGTCCTCCTTAAGGGACTTCCTCTGGTCTTCATGGGCCTGTCTCAGCTCTAATGGTGACACACATTTCTCCCAAAATTAAGACACGGAGCCCCCACACAAATCACGTATAACATTTTACAGTTTCACGTCATTGGACATGCCATCAGATTGTGTGTTGATGTCTTGTGTACAGCGGTATACTCATTTATATGTGCTCTATGTCACCTTCTGCCTGTGATGTGTCGGAAGTGTCACTACAGTGTCCCCACCTCTCACAGTCGCCTCCTGGTCTTCCTGCAGGGTTGCCATGGTCACGCTGTGAGTGTTCTGCATCTCCTCCACAGCAGCCTCATGGCTGACGGTCATCTCTTCAATCTGGGCGGAGACAGTCAGACAAGAGGGATTGATTTTTCCAGATGCTTAAGTAGGCTTTGGACTTAATTGATTTCGATGTTCTACCTGACGGGCATGCCTAGCCTTGCATACTGAACAGATGTAAACACTGCCGATAGCTGCCTGACAGCTTTGCTTATAGATTTATGATTGCATATTAATGGGAAGAACTAAAGATAAGACTCCCTCCTGATTACATCCACCCAGCAACAAACATGACAAATACAGTCATTATACATCTACAGTCAAGGGACTACAGTGGAAGTAAAGTGGCAGAGCCAGATAATTGAAGTGAAGTGTGTGAGTGGAGAAGCTCCTCTCCATTAGCGTGTAAGGAGCAGACCATCCACACCCCCACCACCAACCTGCTCCTGCTGTTGTGCGCGTAGGTTGTCCATCTTAGCCTGGTGCTCGGCCAGCAGGCGGTCCGTCTCTGATCCATGCCGGGCCCTCAGCCCCTCCTCCAGAGCCCCGAGCTCCGCCTCCTGCTGCACCTGCAGCCCCTGCAGCTCCCGCTCGAAGCGCCGCTCCAGCTCCTCCTTCTCCCGCTGCAGGCCCTCCCAGCGGGAAGCATTGAAGGCTGAGGACAGGGGAGACGGGTGAGGTTCAGAACGGTACGGGATAGGGGACAGGGGAGAAGGGTGCAGGACGGTAGGGGATAGGGGAGAGGGGTGAGGTGCAGGACGGTAGGGGATAGGGGACGGGTGAGGAGTGAGGTGCAGGACGGTAGGGGATAGGGGACAGGGGAGACGGGTGAAGTGCAGGACGGTAGGGGATAGGGGAGAGGGGTCAGATGCAGGATGGTAGGGGATAGGGGACAGGGGAGACGGGTGAGGTGCAGGACGGTAGGGGATAGGGGACAGGGGAGAGGGGTGAGGTGCAGGATGATAGGGGAGAGGGGACAGGGGAGAAGGGTGAGGTACAGGACAGTAGGGGATAGGGGAGAGGTGCAGGACGGTAGGGGATAGGGGACAGGGGAGAGGGGTGAGGTGCAGGACGGTAGGGGATAGGGGACAGGGGAGAGGGGTGAGGTGCAGGACGGTAGGGGATAGGGGACAGGGGAGAGGGGTGAGGTGCAGGATGGTAGGGGATAGGGGACAGGGGAGAAGGGTGAGGTACAGGACAGTAGGGGATAGGGGACAGGGGAGAAGGGTGAGGTGCAGGATGGTAGGGGATAGGGGAGAGGGGACAGGGGAGAAGGGTGAGGTACAGGACAGTAGGGGATAGGGGACAGGGGAGAGGGGTGAGGTGCAGGGCGGTAGGGAATAGGGGGCAGGGGAGAGGGGTGAGGTGCAGGGCGGTAGGGGATAGAGGATAGGGGAGACGGGTGAGGTGCAGGGCGGTAGGGGATAGGGGAGAGGGGTGAGGTGCAGGACGGTAGGGATAGGGGACAGGGGAGAGGGGTGAGGTGCAGGACGGTAGGGGATAGGGGAGACGGGTGAGGTGCAGGGCGGTAGGGGAGAGGGGTGGGGTGCAGGATGGTAGGGGATAGGGGGCAGGGGAGTGGAGTGAGGTGCAGGATGGTAGGGGATAGGGGAGACGAGTGAGGTGCAGGGCGGTAGGGGAGAGGGGTGGGGTGCAGGATGGTAGAGGATAGGGGGCAGGGGAGTGGAGTGAGGTGCAGGGCGGTCGGGGATAGGGGAGAGGGGTGAGGTGCAGGACGGTAGGGATAGGGGACAGGGGAGAGGGGTGAGGTGCAGGACGGTAGGGGAGAGGGGATAGGGGAGACGGGTGAGGTGCAGGGCGGTAGGGGAGAGGGGTGAGGTGCAGGACGGTAGGGGAGAGGGGATAGGGGAGACGGGTGAGGTGCAGGGCGGTAGGGGAGAGGGGTGGGGTGCAGGATGGTAGAGGATAGGGGGCAGGGGAGTGGAGTGAGGTGCAGGAGGGTAAGGGATAGGGGACAGGGGTGGGTAAAGAGCAAGTGGTAGGAATAGGGGAAGTTGAAGGTGAAGAGGGGTAGGTGGATGGTGCAAAGAGGTCCAGTTGGGAGAGATAAACGAGGCCAGTTTGAGGAAGTGAAAGACATGAAATACAGATATATTGGGCAAGGAGCAGGAAGTGAGCTCTCTGAGTATAACAGAAGGGAATACTGGGGACACAGGGCTAATGGAAAGATGATCCAAAGGGGGGGATTTCATAAAAAGTGACACTAAGCAATGAAATGGCCCTCAGCTCTCTGCTGTCCATCTCAATGTCTCTTTACTCTGAATTACATCAACCCCCCATCATCACCACACAAGACTCAGTGTTACCAAAAGCCCAGAGAGAGTACTATAAAATCTCTGGTGTTACATTACATTTAGCATTTAGCAAATGCACTTATCCAGAGCGACTTACAGAATACATTGTTACATTCAATCAATTTTATTCAGCTGGATAATTTGACTGAAGCCACCCAGGATAAGTACCTTGCGCAAGGATATAGTGGCACACCCCAGCTCGGAATCAAACCTGCAACTCTGTGTGTGTGTGTGTGCGTGTGCATGTATGCGTTTAAATGTGTGTGTGTTTATATTTTGTGTCCAACACTGTGTCCCATAGGAAACCCGACTCCCATTCCTGTTTCTCCCCGACGCCCACTGTGACAGGAGGGCAAACTCACCCACTTCATCCCTGATTTTGGAGAGCTCCAGGGACAGCTCCCTCTCCTTCATGGCAGAACCATCACTCTGCAGGATACACAGACACAGACACCCGGTGTCAGGGGACAGAAATGAATGCATAAAATTCAAGCATTGTGATCATTGTTATAATCCACCGAATAAAACAGACGTGATTACTCCCATACTGGCCGTGTTAAGGACACTGCTATCCCACCACCCACCACACTCTAAAGTATAATTGCTCGCAAAATGTTGCAATATGGAAAAATATTCCCTCCCTGGGAAATGAAATGGGCAAATATGCCCTGTGGAACTGCTGGTTACTGGGGCAGTCTGGATACCAGACCACAGACGCAAACACCTGGGAGCAGTGTCTTAACATGAGCCACCCATCGGCCAATCGAAACGCTTCATGTCCATTAGCAGAACCCACGTGTCTCAGAGGGTTAGCGTCACAGGTCTGGCTTGGAGATTCATACAACTGAAGTGGAATTCAGTGGGGCTGTACTCAGATTGACTTACATGGACATAATGTGCTATAATGCAATCCCTTCACATAATGCATTTTAACTCATACATATGGCAAACTGACGTTTTTTTCCTCCCAAAATGGAGTCACATGGATTGATGCCAAATGAGGCGCTAGAGAGGATGCCTTTAATGGTACTGCCTCATTCATGCAGCAGCGCAAGTATAACCAACAAAACAATCACATTAGGGCAGGATGCACTCGAATTACAGCTCTCCGCAAGGCAAAGTCAATACGCACTCATCACACCACTCATCCTACACCCGCAAAACATAACCGCGTTTACAATTAGAGCGTAGCTTCCTTCTCCGAAATCAAAATGAAAATCCCAAAAAAATACAAAAGTGTAACAATGAAAACCGCTACCCATGACATCATTAAGCCCGTAATGCCGACAGACCTGGCCAATGAGCGAGCCAGATATGAGTCACCAGGCCACGCTGCTCTCTGCTGCGCAGATGCTGGGTACTGACATCATCAGGCTGACAGGTGGTGGTCCGGGGAGGTGTGTGAGTGTGTGTGTGTGAGTGTGTGTGTGTGTGGGAGGGGGGTTCTGATGGCATGACTTCCCACTCCCACTTTTTGTCCCAGAAACCAACCTGCTGCTATTTCCTGGAACAGAACGTCGCTTTTCTCTTCTAACTATGATATCAGACTGTTTTGATAACCGTCTGATATCATTGGTAAAACACATCCAGATCACATTATAATAAAAAATTTTTTTGCTTATACAACAGCAAATGCTTCTAAGAATACTTGGTTATGAATGAATACGATGGTAAAAATAGCATTTTGTAAACTACTACAGAGAGTATTAAAACAGTGAAACTCAAAGGACCACAGGTGGTAATGACTATTATTATGAAGAGAACACAGGTCTAAAAAGGATATAAAGAGGCAGCCTGCTCTCTCTGTGGAGGTTAAAGCATGCCCCTACTCCCTCGACTTGGTTTTAAAATGTCCAGGCCAGACAAGGAGTGGTGAATAAGACAGGGAAACATTCCAGCTCTCCTTCAACCCTCTGACACACACACGCATGTGCACGCACACACACATCCTAAAACGCAAACACACACACACACACACACACACACACACACATTGACCCATAAGTAAAGAGTTTGTACAAAGAACATCAGAGAATAGCAGACAGTTCAATTATTCACATAATTCAATTATAACAACAGGAGCGAATCTCAAATAATGCACTGAACCCATTTTATCAAACAAATCACTCAAAGGTGGCATAAACACACAGGCAGAGCTCAAAAAGCAAAACATGCATTACCTTTGTCACACACACACACACACACACGCACGCGCGCACGCACGCACACACACACACACACACACACACACACACACACACAGGCCCAGGATATTTCCATCGTGATTGGTCTTGTTACCGTATTGTCGAGACAGTGCAGAGTGGAGGCAGACCTTACACCAGGACTGACCCATTCTAGTGTGGCAGACAGCTTCAACAAGACTGCAGGGGACAAAAGCTGTGTCTCTCCTCAGCCCGCACGGCAAACAGAGAGACAGGGATAGAGAGAGAGAGAAAGCGAGAGACAGAGAGGGAGAGAGAGCGAACAGAGAGAGAGAGAGAGGGAGAGAGAGTGAACAGAGATGGAGAGAGAGGGAGAGAGAGAGAGAGAGAGAGAGTGAACAGACAGAGATGGAGAGAGAGAGAGAGAGGGAGAGTGAGTGAACAGACAGAGGGAGAGATTGGAGGGAACATTCCCCTCAAGCCGTCATACTCTGACTGCTGACTCATGTGATTCGATGGCCTGCCGGTACAGTGATGCCAGCTCCAGCTGTGGTCATCTGTCTTAAGTCACCCACCACCCACCCACTCCCTGCTCCCCACCCCAACTTGAATTTCGGGCACTGAGCCTGTCATCCAAGTCCAGAGCAGAGAGAGAGAGAAAGGGAGAAGGAGGGCCACAGGACGCAGGGGGAAGATTTGATCAATAAAGAGTAGTGTATTAGCAAGAGACTGTCTGTTTCCGTATTTCCAAAAAAGGAACCAGCTACCAACAAACTCAGTTTTCTCTGTCAATTCTGACAACACAGCACTCGCATATGCATATACACACAAGCACACATACACATGCTCAACCACATGACACAACTGGTTGGATTACAGTAAAACCCGCTGACTTCAACTCCCTCTACACCTGACTAAAAACAAACACAAATCTATCACCTAACATCTTCTAACCCATTCCCCCATCCTCCCCCTTCTCACACACACTCCACCTTAAAAGTCCAGTGCTTTTCATGCCGTAGAACAGGACTGTAGTGACCTGCAATCATTCCACCGTGCTCTATCTGTATGGGGGATTTTGGCAACCGGACAGACAGGCTTTTCAAGCAACCACTTGTCAAAGAGAATCTTATCGGCACGTGTGGTCGTATCAGAATCATTAATGAATGGAGTTGAAACTGCAGGGGGAAATCGAAACAGTGAGGACCTCTCTGGCATTCCGTACAAAGTTTTACATTGAGCATTACGTGTCTGGAAAGGGGTCAGGTAAAGCTCACCTTAAACAAAAATGTTTTCTTTGCTTATAGCAGACAAAAGCAAACTGGATATTTGGTTACTGGTAAAGACAAATAATGCTTCACACACCAGTAAAGTGTGTCATGTTGTACAAAACATTTGAATGGCTTTCAATAAGGTTACAATCCTGTAGTCTGTAAATTAGTCCAAAATCATGGGCAACTGGATGGCCAATTAAGATAACTACGCGTTAGTGCGTTCAGGCACATCGCATGGCCACTGTGGGTGCAAAGAAAAAAATACAGTAGGCAAAGAAACAATCATTGTGGTATTAAAACATCTCCGATGATTTACTGCTGCTGTGAAACAAGAGGAATATGTTGCACATCTCCACTGCACGGCTATGGGAAGCAGCAGCCGTCTGTAAGGTCTGACACTCCGCATAAAAGGATGTCCAGGCTGTGTACTGTAATCAAATTCACAGCCCCTTCTCCATCTCCTCCAATCATAGGCCACCATCTGAGATCACATGGGGGCCACACTGAACCACTACCCGACTAACTTGCAAAAGTGGGTTTTGACCATAGACTGTATAAAAATGGGTTTTGACCAGACCAGTGTCCACGGCAACAAACTGAACACCATTAAAATACCTTTCCACTTTTGAGAAAAAAAATAAGATTTAGAGTCTCATTACAAGACTAAAACACTTGTTAAGACAGACATTTTTTTGCAGTGGCACCAGCACTCTTACTTCCACCACTTCACAAAGACGGAGTTACCTTTGGCGCGCTGTCAGTCCCAGGATGGGAATCGAATCATTATGAGTCAGGAAAAAAAAATCAAAGGAAAAAAACCCCCCAGGATTCCTGTAATTGGCCGTTCCTAGAATTACCTATGCTCAGCGGGATACAAGCACAGCGTAAACAGATGCACACCTTCAGTCAACGTTCTGTAGGCATCCCGCTGCGCACACACCTGCATTCATCTGACAACACACAGCCGGGAGGACTGTGTCCGTCTTGGCTTTGTGCACGCTGAGACAGCTGTAGGGCTCTGATATACACGTGCTGGACAAGGCAGGACGGGGCGGTGTGTTTCTGTGCCTGAGTTTGTGTTTACTCGTCGATGTGTTAGATGACACGGCCATCATCCTTGGTGAGAAAAGCTTTGATTCCACATGAGACAATAGCGGTGTAGATTTGCAATAAGGGTTCCTGCCAAACAGCTGGCAAGGTGCATTGTTCTATGGTTTATTGACGGTGCTCAAATTTTCTCATTTGAGCTGAGAAAATGAAGAACCGTCCTGATTTTATGATGAACTATGAGGTACTGCCATGTGTAGGTCTGAGATACAGGTGTGCAAACACCCACACCCACACCCACACCCACACCCACACACACACACACACACACACACACACACACACACACACACACACACACACAGGACAGCCACACAGCATATTTTACATAGCCTAGTACCTTGGCATTGACCTTGAAAACTAAATTGAAACAGCAGGAACACACATAACCATGGGCCAAAGAATGTTGGGGAGGGGCTCCATACTTTGGACAAATACCTTGGTTGGCAGTGAAATATTTGACCTCAGTGACATTTTACAGTACTGGGTGTAAAAACATACGTGATCCCTTTCAGAAGGTAAGGCGTTGTATGAAAACCACCATCACTCTCCAATCTATACAGTATGGCAGCAGAGTTTTAAAGCCATAACCACATTCAAAAGGAACAGAGCAACTGCAACCACAGCAGAATATGATTTGCTGCTCTCATCGTGCATTGAAAATTTTATTAGGATATGAGTTAACAATAACAACAATTGTTGAGAAACTTATTGAAAAAGCAGGGTACACAACTCTCAAAATTCAAACCACAATTTCCATTAATTGAAGCTGAAATTACTCAATGACATTTCTTTTCAGTGGACAGCAGAGGGCACCCTTTCCTCCATTGGCTCTCCAGTCTGTCAGCTGTTTTCCATATCAGTCGCTCCGTATCTGCTGTCACACATTGGGTTCATTCCAATCACTTATTTTCACTCCTTGCATCCTTTCCTCATGTCCTTTCCTCACTCCCAATGGAGGACGCGAGGAAAGGATGCAAGGATGAGATACGAGGAGGGAGGAATCGAGGCGACATGAATTCGGCAAATGGAACGTCCTTGCTCAGTCAAGCGTCAGCGTCATATTAAGCTTACATGGTTAACTATGCTTTATAGCCCCTTTTTTCTTGAATGAACGTGGCTTTTGTTAGTCATAAAGAATGAGTGTCATTATGGATTAAAGCGCTTTATAATAAAAAATAGAAAATTTGATTTGTGTAGGGATGTACCTGCCATGTGGCAGATGTGAAGAGGTGTTTGTGTGCTCTGCTGTGCTGCAGGTATGTAATTCAGTCTGTCTGACAGGCAGAGAAATACAAGTTCTGTTGGTTTTGTTGGTTTTTCCCAATAGGGTAATGATTTCCAGCCCTGCACAATAACTTGTGTGACTTGAACACTGTTCTTTATTACAGACTGAGATATGCCTCAATGTAACATGGGTTTTTTTGTGGCCACATTTACAGTAGCATTCAGTATACTTAACCGGGTTAGGATTGGATCTCTGCTCTCTTTCAGATGGGATACTCACAAAATCCAAATGACAGTAGGTATACTTATTTGTATGTGGTGGAATGACTTATCATCTGCACAGTACACAGAGCCAGGAGTGCATCCTATACTTCACAAAGGCACTAGTTGTGTGAATCTCCACGCCGTGGTATTTTCGGGGGTCTACCTTCCGGCTGAAGTGCTGGGTGCTGATGGCGAAGACCTCCAGGCCGAGGGTGGCCTTCCTCAGCTCCGCCTGCAGGCCCAGCAGCTGCTTGGCCTGGTCCTCACAGCGCTCCCGCAGACGCTGCACGGCCACGCCCTCCGCGTCCCGCCCACCCTGGGGCCTGCCCGCCAGGGCGCTCCGCAACGCCGCCGGCTTCTGTCGCGCATGCACTGCGGCGGGGATGGGGAGGTGGGTGCAGACATTGCATGGGGAAGAGTCATGGGGGTGGGGGGGGGGGGGGCGGGGGGTGAAGATTAGAAACAGGGAAAATCAAATCTAACCCGTCTTTCCAAATAATGCCACTAAACAATAAGGGGAATCACCTTCATCAGTGAATTCAAAGAATTTGCCCAGTTCAAAACGACACGAGGCCCACAATGCACCCCCAAGTTCTGCAATATGAGAAACAAGTGCTCGTGTTTTCGAGCCGACGTGAGCTCTCCTTAATCGATCGGCGAGACGGCTGGAAGAGGAACAGAATGCTGCAGCAACCAGCGGCAGCAACGACAGCTGATAAACGGCGCATCTAATTTCTTGATGAATCAGATGAGTGCTGCCGCTTTATTGAGCGGAATCGGGGACAGGATGATCCATTGGCTTCATTAGTGTAAAATGAGATGTGGGAGAAAGCATGGCTGGGTAGAGCAACACGCAGGGTGCCCTCGCCGTGGTGATGGAGAGCGGGAGCTTAATCCCTTCCACCCGGGGCCATCTGTATAAATTACACCTCAAATTTGATTGGAGGAATTGGGCAAACAGGTGAGGATCGGAGCAAATGTTTGCATGTGCAAACAATAAGAGGAGATTGACGTTCAAGCGGCTCGATCAACCTCTTGCTAAGACAAATTGATATTTGCAGCTGGGGCACGCCGGCATGGAGAGATGGCCCGTAGCTATAGGAAACATTCTCTCTACACCTCTCTCTCACTCTCTCCATCCCTCTATCACTGGCCCCTCCCCCCAGCCCCCACCTGCTCTATCTCCGCTTGGAGAAACTCTAGAACGACCCCTTTCTCCCTCTCTTACTCCTGTGAATGATGAGCAGATTGACCCTTGTGGGTTATAACAATGAGAGAGACATCACGCGGCCCACCCATAAGAGCGAGCCTTCAATTTCTACACTGGCTGCCAACCAAGCAAAGGTACTAACTGATAAAGTATGATGGTTTAACAGACTTTTGTAGCTATTTAAAGATATGAACTGTGGCGTGAGTTGTGATATATAGTATATTGAAATTGAATGTTCAAGGTAAAAAAAATACGAAGAAAGGGAAGTCTATAAAGTGACCCTGACTGTAAATATGATCCAGTTATATTTTATTTTTTCAGGTTGAAGTATAAATAACTACTGTGTCACTGCAGGATCTTTCATAAATCAGTCTTCTCCAAAGCACTCAATAAAAGAGCCACCACAGGCAACAGGCTCCACTGCCGGCACAATAAATCAAATGGGCTTCAACTGCGTCTGCTCCTACGTACGGTGTTGCACAGTGCAGCATAAAGGGCAGCTATTCAACACCGTAAGGTGTACAGACAGGCTGGCTAGTGGCTACAAACACAGCCGTTACCTGGCAGTCAGGGAAACGTCTCCATGGAAACGATGGGCGGCTATGTGAGGTGCTCAGGCGCAGAGAGCGCGTGGGGGAGGGCATGCACTCTGATGAGGGTGAGTGGGAGTTTCACCATCAAAATACCATCGAGGGGGGCGGGATAAAGGAGACATATTTGTCTATTGGGAGACAGGTGGGGGAGGGGCCAGAGCAGGAGAGGAAATAAATAAGTACCCAAGGTGCAGGTGAGTTCCACAGCGAGGACAAAAGATTGAACTAGTATTGCAAACTGACAGAAGCCTGGGTTTTAGTAAAGAAGTACACAATGGACACTTGGAAGGGGAGGAGACTTTATTTTCCTGCATTGCGGATTAAGGTTTTTGTGTTACTGAGAGGAATATCATAAGGCGGCTGATTATAGCAGCTGTTTATTACAGCCAGTGTCGAGAGTCAACAGGGCAGGGTAACTGAATCCCAGACTGGTGAAGACCCCTCTTCAGGTGTCCTTAGCTATACTAAACTTAGCCATTCCTTTTACATTAGTCATTTAGCAGACTTTTACATGATTCCATGTACATTCCCATTGTGCTTTGCTTTTTAGTGGCAAAGAATATAAAGCAAACCGATTGCTCTGTGAAATTAACAAGCAGTTCAACATGTTAACATCGTCAACAGCAAACAGCAACCTTTCCACCACAGCATGTACATTTGCTTTAACGTAAATGCTTCTTGCACTGCAAAAAATGTCTGTCTTAACAAGTGTTTTAGGCTTAATGAGACTTAAAATCTTATTTTTTCCCTCAAAAGTGGAAAATATTTGCTTGTTTTAAGTAACTTTTTGCTTGACAAGTGAAATTATCTTACCCCACTGGCAAATCTTGAAATGAGTAAAACTATCTCACCCCACTGGCAGTCTATCTTATTTAACAGAAATAAGATTCTAAAGTCTAAATTTAAGATTAAAATTCTTGATAAGATTTGCTTTTTGCAGTGTGTTCACTCTGGTAATATTATAGCTTGGCAGACTGGCAGTGTGGACTGGCAGACAACTGTATTGGGTATGGTCATTTAATATGGTTGTCATGCCACAATATGCATGTGTGACTCAGTGGACCCCCAGAGACCCTGAAGACCCACCTGGGGCTTAGGAAGAACCGCCTCAGGAGAAATACCTGAAGATTCAGACCAGTCACCGGGAGTCACCTAGGGATTCAGTACATTAACCTGGATGATCAGATGACTCACCTGGGGACTGGGGTTTGGGTGACACCACTGCGCACTTCTTCGGGGAGGAGACCACGGGCCGGACAACCTCCACATCCTTCTGCATCTCCTTCCTAGATGCTGTAACAACCATCACATAAATTAACCAACCTTTAAAATGAACTACATTTATCAACCAGTTTTTTTTAATCCACAGGAAAACAGGAAGGGAAGGGAGACATAAGGACACAGAGGAAAGACATTTGCAAAATTCTAATTTTATTACATTTTCATGCAAAATTAATCTCATGCAGATATGTTTTGAAACAAAAGAACAAGAAATGTGAACAAAAGTGAAAACCATCTCTCCCTTCTATCCCTTTTCAAGCTGTTGTAACTCAAGCAGTCATCTATCAATCAGTTCCAATGAGAATCCTTAACACAAACAAAGAAATGGAGGCCAAGTCAGAGTTATCGCAGCAGTGCTCGGCAAGTCTAGCAGCATCAGATGCTGACCTACCAGAAAATATATTCCGGCTTAAAACCGGCTTCACTTAGATATAACCTAGCGCAGAGCAACTACCAGCAACCTCCGACAGTAATGTATGGTGCGTCCCAATAGTCGAAAAATGCACCTCCTCTATTCCGTGCCCTGGAAACAGATCTTTGTGTTTTTACATTACATTACATTACAGGCATTTAGCAGACGCACTTATCCAGAGCGACTTACACAACTTTTTAGCATTTATTTTTTTACATATTATCCATTTATACAGCTGGATATATACTGAAGCGATTCAGGTTAAGTACCTTGCTCAAAGGTACAACGGCAGTGTCCTACCTGGAAGTCCATTCGGTTACAAGGCCAGTTCCTTAACCATTATACTACACTGCCGCCCCATTTTAATCTAATGTTACTGATTACATCTTAATTATGTATTAATGGTTACATATTAATTAATGATTTGATGCAAACCGCAATGTCAGGTACATTGTATACATGTAAATACTTGTACTCGAAACGTTCAGGCAGTTTTGCATACTTCCGGGTAGGAGAGGAGTGCTAGTTGGGGAGTGGTGGTAAGGAGGTGGGGAGTGAAGAATATTGGGACGTACCCGTAGCCAACTGGCAGCACGGTGTCAGGGAGATGTATTTACGACAGCCATTAGGTGGCAGTAGAGTACCTTCCTCATAACCCCCACAGGAGGGCCTGCTCCGGCTGCTGCAGGGCCCCCCAGGTGGGAGTAAACAGGAGCGGTTCTGACAGCGCTGGAACTGCACCCTGCGCACAGATTTATCTAGGATAAAAGGTTTGGGGTCTGGAGTGAGATATTAATCATTTAAAAGGCAGAGCCAGAGCAGGGGAGTGAAACGGAGTCGCAGCTGTGCGTGTCTGGGGTGGGCGGGGGAGAGAGGGCGGAGCAGGAGGGAACAGGCTGTGGAGGACCACCAGCCACGGGCCCCTGCACGTCGACCGAACCTATGAGCGCGGTGGACGAGGGGGGCGGGAGGAAGAAAAGCTGAGAGAGAGAGTAAGCCACAGAGAGGGTGAGAGGGAGGCTGAAAAGCACAGAGAAAAGTCGAGGATAGGTGAAGAAATGAAAGGAAAAGGAAGCGAAGGGATGGACATGGAGGGGAGAAATAAGCAGTGAGGAAGAGAGAGAGATTGAAAAAGGGGGGAGAAAGTAGAGAGATGGAAATAGATGGACAGAGATTGAGAAGCGTCGTATAAACTTGACAGTGCTGCACTTCTGAGCCTGCCAAGCGGCGGCGGCTCTGCGCGCAAACAAGAGTGGACATGGCTGATGATAACAGAGCGTTGTCACACATGGGAAAAAAAACCACTTTGTTACAGTGTATTTTATCCCCACTGATCAAAGGGGATACCTATTCTCCTCCTGACACATGCCTGCCACTGAAATCAGAGGTATCCTCTTTTCTATTCTTTAGCTGGCAGGTGAAGGTAACCACTTCAGCTACAATTATGAGAAAATCTGCTAACAATGTCTACTCCACCAGCCATACACTCTCTTCTCGGCTCTTCTTTAATTAGATTCTCCAAGGCGTCGCACTGTAAGAACTCAAGCTATGCCTTAACTACTTAATTGCTTGTTAATTACTTTTTTAATTAGCTGTGGAGAAAGGCATGCGTTTGCGAGCAGATCTGATCAATCTGAACTTGATGAATGCACATGTGCGTGCATAAATATCTGCATGAATGTTTGCCTTCGATCTACCACTTCCTGGGAGCACCCAACCACACTCTTGTACCTGAATGAATTAGCCGTCTGGGCCTACTTGCAACAAGCCGTGTGCCGTAAGACGACAGGTAGCCCAGTGACACTCAGCTGAAGCATTGAGCCTTGATTAGATATAAACACTTCATTCCTTGCACCATTGAGCTGCTTAGACTAATGAGACCATACCCTGATGATACCCTGATGATACCCTGACACCCAGTAAAAAACACCAACAGTGCATTCCCAGAATTCCTTGACAATATACAATATGCAGTATGATATAAGATCACTGGACTTATTCTAATGTCTTTCAACACAATCTTCAATGTTAATATGTTTCTTTCTACCAAAAAGAAAACTGATAATGCCAGCACTCCTGACACATGATTTGTGGCAGTCATGTGATCAAGGAGGTTTTGGGCCCTTATCCCAGTGAGTGGCATCAGCAGGGAGGTGGAGAATATGCCAAGTACACAAAGTGCAAGCAAGGGGTGGACTAACATAGGAGATAAAATTATACGGAATGGTCAATCAGCCAATGGGATCAGATGAAAGGTCTTTGAGAGGATATAAAAACGGTAATAAAAGTGAGGGTGTCAGAGAGAGACGGTGACGGAGACACTCACCGACCGGCGAGCCACGGGCCGGGAACAGCAGGGAGCGTCGAGTGGGGGCCGGGGCGTTGGGGGGCAGGGGGCTGCTGCGGCTGGGGTCCTGGGGCGTCCCGCTGGGGAGCGTAGTCACCCTGTGAAGGGGCGGGTCTTCGCTCACACTACCGGGGCCTGAAGGAGAGAGGAACACATCAGCGACACTGGAAGCTGGAACGGTCTCACGCGCTTGTGCGAGTGCGCTTCAACGGTCCAAGGAGGTGCTGAAGCCCTGTTTGTTTGTCTGGGAGACCCGAGCCACACTACTGTTTGTCTGCACAATTAGCTTCCTCCACCTCCTCCTCTTTAGACTGTACCTGGGTTTCCTGAGTTGGATTTATCCTGAAGCAGCAGATTTCGCCAAATAACCTGCACAACTGATTCTGCACTTTCCGGAGAGCTGATTAAAGATTGATGCTTTTTCTTCATTAGGCTTCGGGTACTGCAGGCAGCAGGTCATTAAATTATTTTCCTAATGGTGAATTACAATGCTGTGTTCTTTGCTTGTACGTCCTAACAGTCTCATTAGTATTTCAATTGAATGCCAAAGTGAATAAATAATCACTTTAATTACCTAAAACGAAGAAGCTCAGGCCCGATTCAGACCTAGATCACACGTAGTTAAAAAGTGCTGAGATCAACCAAATTTTACTATTAGGTGAAAACAGCAGTCTTGATTTAATCACACAGAAGCACACACTCTTGCATTCACAGCGCTGTGAAACCGCAATGGCTTTCCTGCGCCATCCATTTTGTAAAATATCTTATAGATAATACATTCAAAGCTACCTCTGCAATGACCATCATCACACATGCTTTAGATGAAGTCAGCAGTATGTGTCAGTGACATGGTCCACGTTTGGTCCACGAGGAGCTGTTCTCCCACCGCAACAGTGAAGGGGCTGTCATTGTGTGTTGGCTCGGTTTAGATTAATGGCTCCTATCACTTTCCTCTGTTCAGTCTGCTGCCTGGTCCCCACTTCCCCTCTCTCTACCTGATCATCAGTCATCTCACTTATGATCTTGCTTAACATCACCCCACTTCTTACAAGCGCCCATAGCCACTTTCAGTTGCGTGCTTCGCTGCGGCATCTCAAATTGATGATCGCCGATGGCCCACTAACACAGTAGGTGCAAATGTTCACGGCTAAAAAAAAATATGCATCAATTGTCACCGGTGTAGGAGGCTTTGGCGAGCCATCGTTCTTGCATGTGCAGCAGGCTGTAGATTGTTTCATCGATAAGCAGAGGGTCTCTGTTTCCCCGCACTAGAGCAAGTTTGAGTGACCAGTGTGAAATACTGCATAATCAAAGCCGCGCAGGTCTTCTGTCCGCCAACTTTGAATTATTCAGGCCGGTCGGTATCGGTGCCAACAATGGATGAGGTAAATGGCGACAGGCGGCTTGAAAGTCCTACATCGGACTTGGCAGGTACAGGCATGATCCAAGGGTGCTGACACAACAGAGCTGAAATGTCCACATAAATGTATGACTTGGAGCGTAAGAACAGAACAAGAGCGATGGTGCTTTTCAGAGATGGCTGGTTTAATAACTCGCGGAGTCAAGAGGGAGATGCAAAGAAATATTAAAATACAGTTAGCGACAGCACATTTCCCATTAAATAGGTTACAGGCCACCATTGGGGGAAGGCTTTAATAGAAGAGACTGTATTATGGACAGGATATTGTCCCAAAGAACTGAGATCTAACTCGACAGTGAAACAACAGCATTTCCGATGAGCGATTGCTTTCTAAAGCTTTTTTTTAATAAGAAATTTATCATTGCACAATTTCCCAGTGGCAATTTTCTCAGTTCTGAGGTTGAAAATGACAAGGCTTATAAGTGTAATGCCAAGCACGCCACCATCACTCTGACATTGCCCAGAAATTGAACATTACACCAAAATACAAACAGCAGCCTGGAAAATGACTGTTATTCTGAGGGACACTTGTGTATGCCTTGGGTAGAAAAAAAACAATAAAACAACCCACAACACACATTATACCAGTCTCTCTGATGGCTTTAGAGCAGGAGATTAAGGTGCTGTGTTAATGCTGAAATTCTGCGATTGGCTAGGAGAAAAGGGGGCTTCCCATTGCACAATCTAAAAATGCCTTTGTAATTTCATTTCAGAGAGCCCCTGTAGTGTGAACACTGTGTAGAAGTAGGTTAGTTGTTCAGAGAGTAGCAGGATTGTGGTATTCCCAGCTCCACTTTTGCCTTGATGTCTGAAGGCTTCCTATGAGCCAGACAAACCCCGTCTGCTTAGAGATAGAGCATCCTACAAAAAAAAACATCACAATGTCCTCAGAGCTCTTCTTTAGTGTTTTAAAGTGAGGACTTTAAAAAACATCACATGTTAAAAGACTGAGTACTCCACGCTCGCAGTACTCCAACGCACACAGTTCTACTACTCAGTTCTGTAGTATGTACAACACATACCACTGTAGATTGCACACACACACAGACCTGCTACAGTCTCTGGTCTCCTTGAACCACAGAATCAGCATACTGCTACTCCATTAGTAGTATCACTGAGCATTTTTACTTAATATCTACCTGAAAAATGCAAAAGGTAAATGGTCAACCAAGAGGAAGGGTCTCAGTAGGCAGGATCGATCCTTTCTCATCGCTCAAGTGTGAATTACTGGTAGATCAGTTGTGTGCAGACCGCCTCCAGTACTCAACAAAAACAATGACTAGATGGCAACTAAAGAATTGAGTGAAAACAGACAGCGGCTTTGTTTTTTGCCCTCTATAGAAAGCACAGAGGAGTTAGCCGTTGATCGACCAGGCCAGTGACTACAATTGGACATTCAAAATGAGAAGGGAAAAGCTGGTCAAAAAAATAAAAGGATGGAAAATATGTAAAAATGCACCCCAGGGGATGCGTTCAGTGAAGCAACGGGCCTCATAAATATTAAGGACATCCAACCACAAGCTTTCTCTAGGTAACTATACTGTATATTCTAGGTGACTTTACTGAGAGGAAAAGCTTGTGGTTGTGAACAGAGAGATGCTTGCTTTTGTCTAACAGACGGCTGACAAATTAAAGGCCACCACAAGCCGCCAGAACAGCTTCAATGCGTCTTGGCATAGATTCTACCTCTAATCTAGCATAGATTCTAGTCTCTGGAACTCTACTGGAAGGATGGAACACCACTCTTCCAAAAGATATTCCTTCATTTGGTGTTTTGATGATGGTGGTGGAGAGCGCTGTCTAACGAGTCAGTCCAAAATCTCCCATAGGTGATCAATTGGGTTGAGATCTGGTGACTGCGAAGGCCATAGCAGATGATCCACATCATTTTCATACTCATCAAACTATTCAGTGACCCCTCATGCCCTGTGGATGGGGGCATTGTCATCCTGGAAGAGACCACTCCCATCAGGATAGAAATGTTTCATCATAGGATAAAGGTGATCACTCAGAATAACTTTGTATCGATTTGCAGTGACCCTTCCATCTAAGGGGACAAGTGGACCCAAACCATGCCAGGAAAATGCCCTCCACAGCATAACAGAGCCAACGGATCCCCTCACTGTAGGGGTTTTTCCTTTAATTGTTCACCCGTCTGTATGTATTATTTGTTATAACAGTATAACCAGGCTTAGAGGTGTGCATCCTGACCTGAACCCGGTCCACCACACTGTAGGGGTTTTCCCTTTAATTTGTCACCCATCTATATATGCCTTTATAATTTTTTGCTAGGGCGCAACCATATGCAACCCCCATTTAACTTTCTACTATTTACACATTTTATCAAGTGACATTGAAATCAATTTCAAGCCATAATCACATAAATACTTCTACTGATAGCAATACGGTTAAGCATTGAAAATCAATGAGAGTGGAACCCTCCTCTATGCTTGCCTACCCAATAGTGACATTAATGATATGGGAACACCACACCGGACAGACTGGTGAATTCAGTAATGATGAA
Organism: Synaphobranchus kaupii; assembly: GCA_029718625.1. Lineage (NCBI taxonomy): Eukaryota > Metazoa > Chordata > Actinopteri > Anguilliformes > Synaphobranchidae > Synaphobranchus > Synaphobranchus kaupii. Next base: position 40,500,048 of record CM056385.1, on the reverse strand, counting down.
TAATGCACTGCAGGATCCTATGAAAGGAGGGGGGCAGACGGCGGAAGCTGTAATAACGGTTCGGTATACTCGGTAATGCAACCAGTGCAGCTCAAACGCAACCATTTTGTCTCTTTGTCCTTAATTAATCACAAGCAGTTCTCTTTTTAGACGTTCCTAAAACTGGCACGGTGGTCATCGGAGCAAGACGCAGCTCTCTACCGATCTGCGCTAGCTATCCTGTAGTACGTCGTACCGTCTGCCATGTGAAAGACGGTCTCACAGGCTCATGGGAAAACGCATCGGAGGACTGCACATGCCTCAATTGCCCTCTCTGTGGGAGCACGAGAGGTACAGCAATGGCTTGAGGAACAATTGAGGAGACAAAAGGGGGTAAATTGTTAACAGCGGCTCTGCCGAAACCCCCCCCCCTTTGTAGATCAGCCTTTCTGTGGGGGGGGGGGGGGGGGGGCTGAACTGCTAGGACACACTGGTAATCTGGAACGCGGGCTTCGGCACTTTGCTTAATGGTGCTCAGGAAAGGAAACAATGAGGAAATAATGGCGACGAGCGTAATTTAGATGCGAAGCGCAGTGGAACGAGCTCAGGGGATGATGGATGGGCTGTGAGGAAAAAGAGGGAAGGGAGAAGGGGCTCTGTGGGTGAGGTCATGCACGGCTGGCGGAGGGAGGGGGAGGAGGGGGGGGGGGGGCGGAGGGATGGAGCGCAGAACGAGAGGAGAGAGGAGGGGTAGTATGGAACGAGGATCAGAAGATGGTCCTTCTGTGAAGAAATGCCCAGTCCGCATTATATCACAGCATTCCATCTTAATAAGCACGATTTGAATAGAACTTTGAAATATGCCTCTGAGGGAAGACTCATTTGTGATAAATGGAATGAAAAATGTACCTTTTTACATTGATTGTATCTCTCTCACAATAATTGACATCATTTTACTGTGTACTATGTGCACTGTGTGACCTATATGTAGAATAGAGCAGATCAAAGAGAACTCTCGCGCCATCTGAACCCACAGATCATTTCAGTTGCGTTAGTGCTGGCTGTTCTCATTCATACAGTATGTGGGAGTAAAACAGAGCAGCCCCCATACACTCCTCTTCTGTCCCAGCACCCCAGCTCCATGGACACTAGAGAATGAGACTCTGGGGAACAGCCGGCAAGCTATCTTACCAGCTTGATGAATTTTAGTTGCCCTAGAAACCCCCTGGAGCTGGTTCTTTCAGTTCTAACATCCTTGTGCCTCTTTGCCATGGGGAACCCTTCTCTATGGACCTGGCAACAGCACAGGGAGACCTGAACAGGACTGCCCATGTTGAGGTACACCATGCAATACCAGCAAGAAGACATCCCTCTCCCTCTCCCTCTCCCTCTCCCTCTTCCTGTTTCTCTCTCTCTCTCTCTCTCTCTCTCTCTCACTCTCACTCTTTCTTCCCGTACACTCTCCTACGCTTTCTATCTTCTGTCTCTTGTTGTATCTCTTCCTACTCTCTCTCTCTCTTTCTAGCTTGCTCTCACTCTCTCTAATTTAATATTTAAATGTCATGGTGCTTTATTGGCATGTCATGGAACAGTGTTGCCAGAGTAACTAAAAGAAGACAGACAAATGAATAGAATATAGCCTCTCCCTCTCACTCCATTTCTCTCGGGACACAGCTACCTTCTGAAACAAAACTACACAAACTATTTTAAAAGAAATGTTTAATAAAAGGATGCAAAGTGTGGAGTGTAGCAGGAAAAAACTGTATTTTATTAGGGGGGCACTAAGACTGACTGTTTGGGTGTATACTACATCTGAACAGACGAAACAATCAAAAACCATGAGCATCATTTTGGTCGTATCATGTAAGCGGCATTCAACGGCCCCCTACCTCGCCTTTCAAGGATCTCCCAGCCATCTGAACAGGGAACAGGCACACTGAAATATGATCAGAGCTCTGTATTTAGCCTTCAGTGCTGCCCCCTGTGGGGACAATCAGTGCACAATTGACACTGACAAGGTGGGGTGGTTCTCTTACAGCTCAAGCTCAGCACAAAGCAATTGCCACCCAGCCATCTCTCCGAAGCAGCAAAGAGCAAGGCTAATAAAAATGAGTTGGATATCTTGCACCTTAACCTCCCTTAACTGCTCATGCCAGCAATCATATTGCAAACAGCCCACATGTGATGGGGTTTGGGATAGCGATTTCCGAGCCTGTGCCTACGTTAAATGTGAGCAACGCTTTCCGGAAAAGGTTAACCATTCCGAGGGTCACATAAATCAAGGAGGCGCTGAGCCTGAAAACTTTTTCGGTGAGAGATCAAGGAAGGGCTTACAAAGGATAAGCTCTGCGTTGTTAAAAGGCGAGTGAGAGGAAGGCTCATGGTGCGACAATGAGAGCTTGGCTTCATCCCCCCCAAATTTCAGGATTAACCATGGTCGTGGCATTCATGAAAGAGCTTTCGCCTCAAATAATTGGCTGTGATTTTATCGTGAAAACTGAGTGGAGAAAACGCTTCACCTCTCCTGCTGGAAAGGGATGTGCAGGTGCACAATGACTCAGAACGCTTCACCTCTCCTGCTGGAAAGGGATGTGCAGGTGCACAATGACTCAGAACGCTTCACCTCTCCTGCTGGAAAGGGATGTGCAGGTGCACAATGACTCAGAACGCTTCACCTCTCCTGCTGGAAAGGGATGTGCAGGTGCACAATGACTCAGAACGCTTCACCTCTCCTGCTGGAAAGGGATGTGCAGGTGCACAATGACTCAGAACGCTTCACCTCTCCTGCTGGAAAGGGATGTGCAGGTGCACAATGACTCAGTATAATGGGACATGACTCTTCCAGTTGTGCTCAGGGCATAAAAGCATGTAAGAACACTTCTGAAGGTTTACCGTACACGCTGGAAATTAATGTACTTTGTTTATTGGTGATGAGATAATCCATGTGGCGCTTCAGTTAGCTTTTTACCTGTACAGCGTACAAGAAGTGGAACCCCTTTGATTTATGGGTCTATGCACAGTCTTCAGGCAGAGAGAGAGAGCGAGAGAGACAGGAATGATTCATAAACTGAAGCTGTCTATCATGATCCACAGTGTACTTTATATAGAGTTATATAGTCAGCACTTACTGCTACGGCCTGTCATGAGCCGATTCATGTCCAAGGAGGAGACTAAAGCAGGACCAGCCCACTAGAGAGGAAGACTATACCGTTTACAAACATGAGTGATGTCAGGTGGCCTAGCAACCAGAATAATCAATGTGAACAGGTCAGATTGAGATGTAGGTAGACAGAATGGTGATTTGCTGTGTCATTGGATTTTCACAGGTAGATATGACCCGAAATCTATTCCGCCAGCATCATTGGTCAACTGTCCCTCATCCAGACAAACTGACATACAAAATCATTATTCAACTGCTAGTCTACACCTTTGTGCAGGGACATCCGATTCGTGTTTTGTATTTGATTACTCAAATTACAGTGCTTACTTCTAATAGGGCTGGCAATAATAAACTCACAGATAATCAGCATTCAAGTGCAGTTAAATTGTTTGAAATGTGTTTAAATGCTTGTTTGAAGAAATCAACAGTTTTAATGTGAGGTAATTAACCACCTCATTGGTAAAAAAAAAACTGTATTCCATGGTAATTAGCAACATAATACACTAATGAATGATGTTTCCCCTACGTTATTAATTTCTTAATACTCGGGGATAGTAAAATAACTGTTATCAAATGAATAATTTTCTAATGTCCAATGTCATAGCACAGTGAAACAAAAGAAATCTATTTCTTTATGCACTGTGCAAATTAGAATCCTGATTCTTCATTTCAGAACATAAAATGACAAACTCTAATGACATAGAAATGACAAACTCTCTACATGACAAACTCCGGGGCTAAAATGACCTCATGTCTCAAATCTCCGCTAGTGTAAACTGGAAACGGCAACCATAACAAACGGCACTGGAGCATGCAGGTCTGTTTCATATGTGAGCTTAGCTACTGTGCAGAACTGTAATTATAAAGTTCTAATTATAAAGTCCTTTCTGTGCATGAAAGAACCCAGAAAGCCAAGCTGCTGGCGGTTTTTATTTATTTGTCCAAACAGAATTAGCACTGCCTCTGCCTCACATCCTTGCAATCATCAAGCATTACAGTACGGGATTAAAAGTATGCAAGCGAACAAATTAGTTTGTTCCCAAATATAACTAAATCCAGATTTTTAGCAATTCAGGTGATAATGTAACTAATTAAGGAGGAACTCTATGGTATTTTCTTCTTTCAAGGTATCGCACCCGATTGTGCAATTAGCAGCTTTGCAGACATTCTCTGTTCACATGTAGCATTAAAAATATCCCTGTGGTGAGACGGCTCTACAGCCACTTAGTATGCCTCTCTAATAAAGATAGGAGAAAGCAAACGGCAAAGGGAAACACTGCTCTTTTTCATCTGAATACTGCATAATCATGGCCCTCCACAAATGTTTGTCTTGAAAAACAGCCCTTTGTGCAAGAATTTTATGGGAGAATTTTAAATTAGATCTTCTTGAAGTGCAAATTTAAGCCTAGGTCCACACAAAACATACATTGAAGAAAAGTGGCTGTCAGTCAGACAATGAAAGGCTCAAACTCAGTGTTGCTTCTACTACATGCTATACTGATTTCTCTCAGCACGCACGCACACACCCACACACACACACACGCACGCACACACCCACACACACACACACACACGCACACACACACGCACGCACACACTCACACACACACACCAGGTTGCCTGAAGGTCATTCTCTCCTGCCCCTCCCTGTGGACATAACAAGGCCTGGGTCTATGAAAGCTTTATTACTTGCCATGGCCTCATTGTTGCCTGGTCTTCAGTATGCAAATAAATTTGGATAAATGCTAAAAAGAATCAGATCAAAATACTGATTAATGAAAGCTCACCCTGCAAAAAAGGCCATATAAAGGCAAGATGCACAATAATATTTTAGTAACAATATTTTTAAAGTGTTATATTTACAGCCATGGAAAGAATTAAGAGATCATTCAAAGGTGTGTGTTTAAGCATCATTTCAAGGCAGCACTGTTTGCTTTGACAATACATGTTGCTGTATACACCTCTGGCTTTGATTGTTAACAATGGTAAAGAATATTTAAAGAGTTAGCCTGTGCTTGGATGTCTAACATTTCTGTGGATGAAAAGAGATCCTTAAGCATCGATTTTTTACTGAAATTCATTTCGCAACCCAAACAGCTTTTATCTTGAAACAATGGGAAGAGAACGACCTCTTTTCAATTCAATAATTACATACATTGCTTCAGTCGAGACAGACTCATCACTCCAGCCGTTTTCACACCCAAGACTTCACCCTCTTCATTTCATTTCAAACACATTTAGCCAATTAGAGGGGCTGCTAGGCCTTATTAATCGATTGTGACTGTTAGGTTAGTCATCTCTGGGGAGCACTGCATCTTTAGATTGCCTGAGCCAATGCAAAAGCCAATTGCAGTTAAAACAATGACTCCGAAGACACATAATGAGATTTCTATTACACGAGAGCAGTGCCCAGGCAAAAAAAACACTGGTGTTAAATGCCCTTGGTTGCAGAGGATTAAACTGCGCTGTCTCAGGTACCCACAGCTTCTTAGAGTGAGCCGTGTCCCACAATGCATGCATTTAAATGTGAACATATATGAACGGCACATCACTGCACCAGGATCCGGCTCCTTCCTCCGTCGGTTTGACTAAAGAGCGGCAATTGAAAAGGGCTTGTTCACAATTTGTTAACTCTGCTTACTCAATGAGCTCAACAACAATTTACAATGTTTTTTTTTAATACATGTTACTTACTCTGCATTTAGAGGGAGGGAGGAAATGCTCTGATTAAAAAAAAATGCGAATGTGAAATCCCTTTTTATCTGCACAACGCCTGTGGGCTGGATCATTTAAATGGTGTTTTAACGTCCCACAGAGACAATCAGTCATCCAGAAGGAGACGAGCGAGGCCCTTTGATATGGAAATGCAAGAAAGAATATATATAACTACTGATGATGTATATAGGATGAATATATCTGTAGGAAGCAAGCGGAATGAATAAAAATGAATTAGTGAAGGGGAACCTTGTTGAGCTGTGGATAGAGCACCCAATACGCAACCCAAAGACTTCTGGATTTGAATCCTAGACACGAAACACTGCTGGTGTACCCGAAAGCGAGCCCCTTTGCCTCAATAGTCATTGCAAAAACTGTATATAAATGGGTCACATACCACTTAACTGTAAGTCATACTGGACAAGGGCAGAAGCTAAGTAAATAATCTAATGCTACGACAACCATTCATCACGATAATCAGTTTGACAAGAAATAAATCCTAATTTTCCCACTCGTCTTGTTCCTTTCTCTTGTTTTTTTTGGATAGCCCCCAGCTTGTGAGATGTGAGCTATATGAGCCTGTCGCTGTGGGGTGTCTCACTTTATACTGATATACTGGGGGGACTAAGCACCAGAAGGTTTCTATCCTTTTAAAACCACATGAAAAAGAGATCTTGAGAAACCAACCAGCTCCCTTTCTAAATAGGTCATATGAAGAACATGTCATCGCTATGAGCGCAGTAATAACTTTTAAAACGCGTAGAATTTTCTGCCGTGAAAAAATGATAGCACAGCTGCAATCGAATGCCACGGCAACACTACTGTAATACTACTGTAGCTGGACTTTAATGACCTGAAGTTTTATCATTGATGAACTGCCCCTAAGTCGTTTTTCATTGTTTAGAAACAGCGAAGATTATAATAGGACATTATCATAATGCTGCAGAGCTCACCGAATCCATGGCCTCTCATCCATTATCGGAAAACCACTGGAACTTGTTAAAAATAAGAAGCCTATTCCTTGCAGGCCACTCGGTTTTAAGAAGCAGAGAACTTAGTAAGTAACAGCAAAGCAGGAGGGGCTACCTTAGAAGTTAATGGAAACCCGTTTTCCACCGTAGAGCAGGAACCAGGCAGGCTCCGTTAGGAATGGGTTCAACCGGGGGTTCACCGATTTTATTATAGTTTGCTTATCTCTAGCTCTAGTGGCAGTTTTCTAACAATGCTAAATTAACCTTGAATAAGCCACTTTAGCTACGAGCCTCTGTTAAATGCCTAAATTGTTATTGTAACTGTTTAACAATGAGCTCTTTCTTCCGTGTCGATCTGTAAGGACGGCATTACTCACACTGGTTGTCTGATGACTGTCCTGTGGACATTAATGTCGGAATTGGCACTAAAAACCGTGTAGAGAAAAGGACAAAGATGCATGCTGCCACTGCTGATCTCTGCAAACGGCCAGATTTGCTGTAGACAGAGGTAGTACAGAGCATAGTCTTCTGGGAGAAGACCAGCCTATCGTGAATCCTCACCCTCTTCCTGGTCTGGGCAGGTGCAAGCATTGAGTGTGATGTTATGTGCCATCTCTCTGGTTACAGGTAATGCCATACTGGGTCAGCCAGCTGTGACTCAAACATATGCTAATGTGGTTCAAGCTCTGCAGTGTGAAAGGGGTGTAAATCCTCTGCATTCACCAGAGACTGTCAGCCTTATAAGCATCTGCGGGGGTGGGGGTGCTTACAGAAATGTAATATACTGAACATGTATTGAAATCAAATATATTAAGATACTGCAAAACATCACAGTATATGAGCAAATATTTGCAAATTATACAAATACATTTTTTGTAAATATTTATTTATAAATTATTTCCAGTTTCACATGTGAAAATAAAACAGGTGGTGCACACACCCAACAAGTTCACAGGTTCACAGGTTCACAGGTTCTGCGAGTATGAGGTATAGATTATTGCCCAGTCTTTATTCCTTTACTAATCCTATATAAAATGTTTGGGCTATCATGTGAAAATACGAATCACTTTCATTATGCCAACTGTGTATAGCCACGCAAAGTATCAACCAAAGCACACCAGTATTCTAGGGCGCAGTGTGTTGACACAAGCTCCAGAATACTGCCGTGAGAGACTTTGCATGTATAGTTGGAGCACTTTGGTAGAAAATAGTTTCCAAAAAAACTGCGCACATGCACAACAAAGTCTGTGGATGTTTGTGAGTAACTGTCATTATATTTGTAAAGACACGTTGTTGTCGATTTTTTCGAATGTACATTTTTGGCGCTTTGACCAGCACAAACTTTGGACCCGTTGACGGTCTGTTATATCAGGGTGATGTCAAGGTGAGTTGCAGATAGCAACAAAACTAGTGAGTTCTCAGCAAAACTACCTGGATGGATAGATAGCACTCCGTATATGTAAAAACATGTTATGGTGAACTGCCCTTTAAGGCATTCACAATGGATATGTATGTGTAACACGTATGTAGGGTTGTATCTCCTCTAGCTTTTAACTAGAATATCACTGAATTAAGCTCATTACTACAGCGTTCTGTTGTTAGGGCAGGTGGGTGTCCTGGGCTGTATTGACTCGGCATTGAGACAAAACAGAGGGCTGTTGTGAAAGTTTAAAGGTTCAAATGTTGAAAGACAGCAGTGAAAGGTAAGTTAAGGGGCACTCACGGTACATGGGTCGGCAAGGGTCACTGCGGGTGCTGTCATTAGACTGGTTACTGGACACGGAGGACACGCTGCCGCTTCGGACGAACCCGAAAGCGGCTAGGCGAGCGGCAGGAAGGCGGGAGTAGCCAGGGGGACGGAGGCCAGACTGTCCGGGTTTCGGGAGGAAGGATTTTGGGGCCGGCGCAGGCGCAGGCTTCCTCTGATCTCCTGGGAATGATAAATAAACAGATCATATATCTCATTCCTCACCTGTGGGGAACAGCTGTAGAACAATTGTAGAATGCTCATCCAAATTATATCTTTTCAAAGGGTAATATATTGACACTTTTACATTTACGGTCCCCAAATTGGTATACTGCACAGTAAATTATTATTTTGGCAGAAGTGTTCATGCAGGAATATCAACAGTCAACAGTAAACAAATAATAAATATGCCAGGCTGGCAATAAAAAAACCAAAAAGGAGATTTCCTATTTCAGTGTTCCTGAGAAAGGGTGTCACTCTTTAATTTTCAAACATATCCACTATCAGGTTGAAACTGTAATTGATACCTTTGTGGAAAACAACCACTCCTTTTCGTGAAATCCTTTTATAGGGAAAAGGAGCAATTAGTGGTAGCAGTAGGAGTATGCCTTAATCTATAAATCATAAGATACAGCATATTATAACGATTCAAAGAAAAAACTTAAGCCGCTGGGAGTTCAATGGAGGCTATTGCTGGTCAGTGAAATCTTTGCTAACTCACAAATACAGGAGACACTAGAAGAAGAGTGACACAAATAAAGAACAACATTGTGGGGTATTAGCCCATTTGAATTGTGTGGTGCTGAAAGGACAGCTCCCTGTGTGACACACAGACCCACTTACAGAGCATAGACTGCAAAAGAAATATGGTCATCAAGTGACTGTGATGTCACCCATTAATTTTACATGCTTGCGAAAAGCATTTTGAAGCCATGGAAGAGACAGGGTAGTAGGGAAAAGGGGGGATCCTCATATGGTCATGAAGTCCAGGCCGGGGTGTGAGATACCGCCCTCTGCCGAGAGATGTGCAGTGACTAGGCAGTGACGCAAACTGATGGTCCACAAAATATTAATATATTGTCCAAATGACATAATAGCTTAACAAATCGGCACATAGGAGACATTAGACAAAGAAAAAACACCTACTGCGACTACATGTTCTTGTGGAAAAAAATTATTGACTTCGTATTTTGACCTCATTGGTACCATTGACTTACTCAGAAATGGGTAGCTGAAAGACCTATACTGGAGCCAAGCCACGCTAGAGCAAGACCAGGAAGTGAGCTTCAAAAACGAAGCTCGTTCTTGGCCCATTGGCGCAGAGTTAACGTACAGTACAGAACTGTGCTTCCAGAACCACTCATTGGCTGAATACAGTGGGTCACCAACATATTACTGATACATCACATTTCCAGGCTGGTGGTTGTTTATAGCGGTGAAATAAACGTAATGGCACAGTACTGTACAGCTGTACATTCACTCCCATGTCCACATTAATAACCTTATTTGGTACCAGTTGCATATTGTCCTCAGAAAGATAGGCTTCTGGGGATGTTTTGAGTCCAGAACCATTGCAGACACACATGTTTCTGACACCATAAATATATTCCCTTTACAGTCTACTCTGTATAGCTACATGTTTTTTCCTGGTAAGTTTGTAGTCACACAATAATATAGGTTTGGTACTGTAGAGTATTCTGGGGAAATTGTAACAGGGGTTAATTGTAACACAATTTTTTGTTACAATTGCCCCCAACCCTGAACACATGAAACTAGCTAGCTTGCTGGATAGAATCTCAGCTCTAGCTTGTTTCAGATTGGTGCAATTTTATGGTGTTGCAATTGCCCCCTGTTACAATTGCCCCCAGAATACTCTACATGAGGTCCTAGTGTATGAGAGATCATCCTTATAGGGAGGGAGGGTGAAAGGCAATGGGCTATATAATTAAACAGTGTCTCTTTGGTAGGCAAAGGCTTTTGTAGGCTAAGCACACTGGAGGGGAGGCCAGAGAGAATCGATGAAGGACTACTTGCTTCTAACCAAGCGTCTATCAAAGATTGACTACTTGCTTCTATCCAAGCATCTATCAAAGATGGACTACTTGCTTCTAACCAAGCGTCTATCAAAGATGGACTACTTGCTTCTAACCAAGAGAAGGAAGTGTTGCTTCTATCTGAGCACCCAGTGCTCCTCTGTAAAGACTGCATGCTCTTTGAGCTCCATTGAGGACCGGGGATCACAGGGAGAGGCTCCACTGATGTCACCGGGGGAGGTGACACACAGAGCCGCCATTACCGCTACCATCAAAGCACAGGACGCTGGAAAACCTTTGCGGTTTGAAATTTCTCTTTTTTGCGGGGGGAAGGAAGATGAGAACGTGTTCGACTCCGATACCGTGCATTTTTAAGGTCACAAGAAACAGAACTGCCCCTATGTCCTAAAAGGGAACATGGGCTAAGAATGAGGGGCTGAATTTAGGGGCCCACTCAGTACCCATGCACGCCTGCCAAATTCTTCCAACGTGACACATCGATCCTGGGCCACAGGAGGGAATTAGCTGCCTCCTGCCTGAAGAGATAAAGGCTTCCTTCCCATGGGCTTGGAAGGACACAGCACGAGGCATAATGTATCAGAATAAAAATCTCTCTGGAGTGAACAATATCCTGTACCCAAACGAGCCTGTTTTTGTGCGCGCAGGCCTGTCGAAAAGATGTCCTCAGAATCACAACTTTTCCAGGGACTATATGCCGCTTCCAAACACGTTCATTCAATGAAGCACCACCACCCCCCCTGCCCTCCCCTCCCCTCCCCTCCCCTCCACCTCCACTCCTTCCCCCCATCTCCCCTCCACTGCCTGTTGACTTCAATGAAATTGCAGCCAGCTTTCGCCTGGTGACGTGGTCGTGATGACTAAATACCCTTTTTTCCTCCGTCTGGCTACAAGTTGAGAGATGAGTGTCTAATAGACGTTCAATTTAAGGTCGCGTGTGACAGACTTCTGCTTTCCTTGATGAAAGCAAAAATTATGAATACATCTTCCAGTATTCACCTCCTCTCATTTTTGAGCCATGGGATTTTGATCCCTGATATGAGTGGGATACGTTCAACATCTAACTGGTGGAAATGGGGGTATATCTTCTTGTAGCAAATGGAATAGTTCAGTGATGACTATTTCTGTTCATTCGCCCCATACAAACAGAGAACAGTCCTGTCATCTAGTCTCCTGAAACACATTTATATTTAGGGGATTGCTGGTTCCCATTGCCCAGTTTCAAAGAAGAAAATGGATTTGTTAAGGATGGAGCTAATTAAACCAAATATTGATCTGATAATACTTGTAAAATGCCTACAATACCTTAGTTTGATTGTTTAGCCCAAAAGAATCAATTGTGCAATGCGATGTAATGAATTGCAGTAAGTGAGACCCAGCACCAATGGGACATTATGTAATGAATTGCAGTAAGTGAGACCCAGCACCAATGGGAAATTAAGGCTTAATGGTGAATAATCAAGGTCTAGAACAAACCAATGCAGACATGCAACTATTGCTCCAGCGCTAGCATTCACAAATAAAAACAACCATACAAAAACCACAGTGAGCTACAAAGAGGGAGCTTTTATCAAAAAAACACGTTGGAACACAAATGGAAAATAGACTATGAACTGCACGGACAGAGGTATGTAAATGACCAGACCACTGAGCAAGATATAACTGACAGATTAATTTACTGTGCACTGAGCTGCTGTGGGCCTGTACTGCAGCCAAAGTCTCAGAGCCAAGTAATATCTCAGCCAAACTACAGACCTGCAGAACTACTGGACATCAGCGCACATGCTCAGCACACTGTAGCTGAGCCACTCACTGGAGACCAGCACACTGTAGCTAAGCCACATACTGGAGACCAGCACACTGTAGCTAAGCCACACACTGGAGACCAGCACACTGTAGCTAAGCCACACACTGGAGACCAGCACACTGTAGCTAAGCCACACACTGGAGACCAGCACACTGTAGCTAAGCCACACACTGGAGACCAGCACACTGTAGCTAAGCCACACACTGGAGACCAGCACACTGTAGCTAAGCCACACACTGGAGACCAGCACACTGTAGCTATACCACACACTGGAGACCAGCACACTGTAGCTAAGCCACATACTGGAGACCAGCACACTGTAGCTAAGCCACACACTGGAGACCAGCACACTGTAGCTAAGCCACACACTGGAGACCAGCACACTGTAGCTAAGCCACACACTGGAGACCAGCACACTGTAGCTAAGCCACACACTGGAGACCAGCACACTGTAGCTATACCACACACTGGAGACCAGCACACTGTAGCTAAGCCACACACTGGAGACCAGCACACTGTAGCTGTGCTACACACTGGAGACCAGCACACTGTAGCTATACCACACACTGGAGACCAGCACACTGTAGCTAAGCCACACACTGGAGACCAGCACACTGTAGCTGGGCCACACACTGGAGACCAGCACACTGTAGCTGTGCCACTCACTGCAGACCAGCACACTGTAGCTGTGCCACTCACTGCAGACTAGCACACTGTAGCTAAGCCACACACTGGAAACCAGCACACTGTAGCTAAGCCACACACTGGAGACCAGCACACTGTAGCTAAGCCACACACTGGAGACCAGCACACTGTAGCTAAGCCACTGTAGCTATACCACACACTGTAGCTGTCCCACACACTGGAGACCAGCACACTGTAGCTGTGCCACACACTGGAGACCAGCACACTGTAGCTAAGCCACAGACTGGAGACCAGCACATTGTAGCTAAGCCACACACTGGAGACCAGCACACTGTAGCTAAGCCACACACTGGAGACCAGCACACTGTAGCTATACCACACACTGGAGACCAGCACACTGTAGCTATACCACACACTGGAGACCAGCACACTGTAGCTGTACCACACACTGGAGACCAGCACACTGTAGCTATACCACACACTGGAGACCAGCACACTGTAGCTATACCACACACTGGAGACCAGCACACTGTAGCTATACCACACACGGGAGACCAGCACACTGTAGCTAAGCCACACACTGGAGACCAGCACACTGTAGCTGAGCCACACACTGGAGACCAGCACACTGTAGCTGAGCCACACACTGGAGACCAGCACACTGTAGCTAAGCCACACACTGGAGACCAGCACACTGTAGCTATACCACACACTGGAGACCAGCACACTGTAGCTGAGCCACACACTGGAGACCAGCACACTGTAGCTATACCACACACTGGAGACCAGCACACTGTAGCTGAGCCACACACTGGAGACCAGCACACTGTAGCTATACCACACACTGGAGACCAGCACACTGTAGCTATACCACACACTGGAGACCAGCACACTGTAGCCGAGCCACACACTGAAGACCAGCACACTGTAGCTATACCACACACTGGAGACCAGCACACTGTAGCCGAGCCACACACTGGAAACCAGCACACTGTAGCTAAGCCACACACTGGAGACCAGCACACTGTAGCTAAGCCACACACTGGAGACCAGCACACTGTAGCTGTACCACACACTGGAGACCAGCACACTGTAGCTGAGCCACACACTGGAGACCAGCAGACTGTAGCTAAGCCACACACTGGAGACCAGCACACTGTAGCTGAGCCACACACTGGAGACCAGCACACTGTAGCTAAGCCACACACTGGAGACCAGCACACTGTAGCTAAGCCACACACTGGAGACCAGCACACTGTAGCTGAGCCACACACTGGAGACCAGCACACTGTAGCTGAGCCACACACTGAAGACCAGCACACTGTAGCTGAGCCACACACTGGAGACCAGCACACTGTAGCTGAGCCACACACTGGAGACCAGCACACTGTAGCTAAGCCACACACTGGAGACCAGCACATTCCCGCTCGCCTCCACAGCCTGGGGACAGCAGTTAGGGACAGCTTGAGAGGGCAGGTCTCGGCCCCCTCTGAGGATCTGGGATCCAGATCAAACACAGTCTACTGGGCTCTGGCTGCACATTGTCTCCACTGAGGGTCTCACAGCCAAATTACACCCTCTTTACCCCCGCAAAGAAGAGAAAACAGCAGTAACTCATTCAAGCTGCAAGGGATATCAAGTTTGTGGTCAACATTCTGTGCAGATGACCAATCAACCACTGAGAATATCACCACAATTTGGGAAAGAAGGGGGATATTCTGCTGGAGGCAATGCACTTCATTGACTGCACGGAGAGTGCAAGCTGCCAAGTGGAGATAATGCTGCTGGTTAAGTGTACATTGCTTTACACTTCAAAGACACAGTACTATACAGCAGGTGCCTGGAGGCGACCTACATGGGTCTTAAGAAGAATTCATTAAATAAAATTATGACTTTAGACAAGCTGTAAACAACATGGAAACCTGAACATTTACTGCAGTGATAATTAAGAACTAAATTGGAGGGGGGAGGGGGGTGTAGAGCGTAGACAGAGGTAGTTCATTGTTAGGAAGTGTCTAAATCATGGTAGACCTTTAAGTTCTTCAAGAGCTATTATTTTACAACTAAGTGTCCCCACTTAAAAAGTACAGCCATTAGAGCTATGTTGATACCTTTGTCTCCTGGGCAAGGGGAAGTAAATACACAAGTTCATCCCCCAGCTGCTAGCCACATAAGAGGTTTATCCATTTAATTAAAGATCTCTTACTGATGCGAGGACGTGCTGCTTTGTTTCAGATAAAACACAAAGTCACGTGTCCCTGTGTTGTGCTAATTATTTTCTCCCACAGAATCTTGAATCTTGTTTTGGGGAAGGCCAAAACCATTTAGAGCAGTGTTTGAAGCTCCAGCATCAGATAAGCCCAAATTAATTTCCAAACCAGAATTTCTCACCTCATTCAAATTTCCACAAGTGAAAATCCAGATTTGCTGGCTTTCAGCTGCAGTACAAATTATTGGAACACTTATTGCAGTGACTCCAATGAAATGGTTGAAAGAGCTTGCCTTCCACCTCTCTGTACCATTTTCAGGATGCAACTTCTGTAGGGGCTGGAACTCCCTCTTACCTGAGGGCTCCTGGTAGTAGTGGGCAGAGGGACTGACTGCCTGCACTGGTTGGCTGGGAGCCAGAGCTGATCTTTGACTTGCAAGGAACATCCGGTTCTTGTTGAAGGGCTGTCTGTTGACAGCACCCACACCCAACTGTGGCCTCAGGACCCTGGCAGGCTGTACGAGGCTGGTGGTGGCATCGGCTCCGAACTGGGAGGCCAAAGAGTCCCCACGCCCAGGACCTCCAAGACTGGTGCCCCCTCTGGGCATCTGCGAACGTAACAGCACATTGGAAGTTGTGTGGAAATGTATTAGGGATGACTCCCTCTGGAAAGAAGCATAAAAACACACTTAAAACTTAAAAAACTGACCACCCAACATATCATTTGCAGGCAAAGCATTATTCAGAAAGCGTGAGTTCAGTGTAGAAAAGCAACCAGCCATTAAATGCAAAAAACATCCACCCATCAACCATTACTACATAGCTGATATTTACTTATCCTCTCTCTCATACACACACAAAAGTAAACATACATTAAAAAACTCACAAACACACATTCACACAAAATACATAGACAGACAGACAAACACAGACACTGACACATTAGCTCCAACTATCCCCTTACCTGGTACTTCTCAGCCAGCCCTCCACAGAAGCCATCTGATTTTCCAGTCAGCTTATGCGGGATAGTATGGCTGGGCGGCTTGATGCCAGACACTGCCAGGCCAGTGGAGAGGAGGCGCGCCCTCTGCATCTCCTGGCGATACTTATCATAAAGCAGGTTGGAAGCACTGAGCACCGGCAAGTCTTTGGGATCCCCGCCTGCTTTGGGGTCCTTAGTTGCTGGTGGGGTGGTGTAAGCAGACAGCCTGGGTGGAAGGGTGGCGGCTTCATAGGGGCTACCCGATACTTGGGGTATCACCTGAGGGCTCTTGCGGACGCAGGTGATGATTTTGGGGCGCACGTTCTTGGGCTTCGGGGGGCATTTGGGTGGGGATGACTTCTCACTCCTGCCCTCTTGCTCTGCCCTTTCCGCCGCCCTGGACAGGTGCTGTAGGAGGGGCTTGGGGATTCCGCTGCCGATGCATGTTTGTCCGGGTGCTCTCGGGTCACCCGCGTTCTCCTTCTGAGAGGTCCTCGTACCGGCCATCTTAGCCATGGACGTGGGAGGCCTCTTCTGCGGGGACCCCGCACTCTTGGGTGACACAGGGGTGGGTGGGCGGGTGGGGCTGCCCCAGGGCCTTCTTGTCAACTGGATCTTCCTCTCCAGGCTGGAGGGGCTTGCAGAGCGGTCGCGGTCACGGTCGCGCTCCAGAGAGCCCTGCTTTTGAAGAACCTTAGACTCCTTGACCACTGCAGGGCCAGGTGTTGTCCCTGGGCCTGCATTGGATGGAAGGTGATTGCTGTTTATCTCACAAGCCTCCACATTTTGGGAGGGTCTGCCATTCATCTTGTGACCTGTTTTGTATGCAGCCTCCAGGGAGGGGCATGTCCAGCGCCGGGACTGGACCTCAGCTCCGTGGTGTCCTGTGGGGTAGCCCTGGCCCCTCTCAGAACGGAAAGGCTGCAGGTCACAAGGACACACTCTGGCACTGAGTTCTCTCTGCGGTTCTGTGAACATGTCATTCCCTTGCCTTTTTGCCTCCACAGACCAATTCTGCTCACCATCTCTCCTCAGGATGGCAGCCTGTTGGCAGCTGTGGTCCTCCCGTCTTGGATCCATGCTCTTCCCTGGGCTTTTTCCTGAGCCATTGGTCAGGGCGCTGGCACTCCCTCGGGGCAGGCCCCTGTGACTCGCTCCCTGCTCTGGTTGTGCTTGTGGGCGGAGTTCCTGAGGCAGAGTGGTGGAGTTCAGGTTCAGGTCCACGCACCTTCCACTCTTCGCTGAGGTAGCTGGGGTGAGGTCTTCAGAAACGGTTCCGTGAGGGTTGGAGGGAATGTGCCAGTAGTCGGCTCGCCCGGCATTGTCCAGGGCACTGCCTAAGCTGCCCCTGTGGCTGGACACTGTGGAGAGGCAGGACACGAAGATGTCGTTTTCTGATCTGAACGGAGCCCTTGCCCTCCCATGGCCGCCCAGAGAGTAGGAGATGGCGGCTTCTGGGTCCTGCCCACCTTGCCTTGAGGCCCTCTTATCTCCATCATTATGGCCATTGTCTCTGTCTTTTGCCACCTTTGACAGATTGGAGATGCAGGAGGCGGGGCGGGGTTTGCCAAAGGGTGAGGGCGGAGGTCCTTTCGTCACTCCACCACCGCCGTCCCTTCCTTGTTTGTATGCCTGCTCTTCCTCCACAAGGAACGCCTCCAGCTCCTGGCACTCCAGCAGCTCAAACTCCTCCAGGTCCAGGTCTTCGCACGGGGAGTCCGTCCCCCATATGACCACCTTGTCTTGTTCCTCGCTCTGGGACACCAGGGGGGGCAGAGTGCCCGCGTCGCCAGTAAGGCCTCCATCCTGCGGCTGGATCTCGTTGGCATTGGCGTCCCCCTCAGGTGGAAACAGAGCCTGCTTATTGTTGTTCTTGATCTCCCCTCTCTGGGCCTGCAATCTGGGAACCAAAGGGACCCTGAGTCTGCCCTGTAAATTCATGTTGTTCAGCACAGCTCAGGGTCGCTTTCCTCTCTCCTGGCTCGGGGTCACTTTCCTCTGTCTTGGGTTGCTGTGCTTTGTTAGACCTGTGACACGATCACAGAATATAGTTTCACATTTTCCCTCCTTGACCTTGAGTGAAACCCTTGCAGGTGCAACTTTATGCCTTAGCACTCTCCAATTGCATTGGGATCTCTTGAGAATATCGAAACCAGCTGATCTGTTTAACCTAAAAAGAAAAAGAAAAAAAAATTATAATAATTATTAATAGGCACAAACAATGTAAATCAAAAACTGTATTAATTATGTAAATAGGGCTGGAAAACTAGTTGGAAAACTTGTTTTAGCCCAGCACTACAACGCCTGATTCTATGTATCAAGGTCTTGATTGGAGGCCATGATTAGCTAATTAATTGACGAAGGTGTCATAGTGCTGGGCTAAAACAAAAACCTTCACCCACATCGACCCAGATTGGACAACCCTGATCTAGTCCCTGTAAAATGCTAAAAGCACACTTAAAATTATTTCTGTTTTGGTATCACTATAATCATGGTGTGAAGGACCCTGTCAGTACAAGTCAGGGAATGAAGCCATTAAGATACACAAAAACTAAAAGAAAAAACAGACTTGGGCTAGATTGGCTTGGTATACTACAAATTACAGATATATAATCTAACACAATTAAGCATCTTGTATCCTAATATATACAGGAATCTGTGTTCATGAGCATTAACAGACCGCTGCTGTTCTAAGAGAAAAGAAAAGCTTTGGACAAAGAACTGATCCTACAACTCTCTGGTATCAATCTCCACAAACGGAGAGCAGAATCATTTTGGCTGCGGGGTGTAATCACATGCACAGGGCCCCCAGGGGAGGGTTAACTGCCCACTCCAACACAATGTACTGCCACGAGGATACACACATTTGTAAGAGACAGATATCTGTCCCGCACTGGCAAATATCGTTTATTTTCCAGACCGTCAGTGTCACTTCAGTGTCTCCTCCTCACAGAGTCGCTTGTTGAAATGGATTTTCTTGTCGAACTCTAATTCAATCTGCTCAACCATGTCGACCCATTTCTTTTTTTTAAATCTCTTCAGGAAAAGCTTTTGTGTGCTATATTAAATCCTGCAATAGTGTCACATCCAGCCAGATCTCTCAGCTTGTTTCTGTGACCCAAACATTTTAAACCAGAATATCTTATAGCAATTCTGTTTTTTATACAGCTCGTCGCTGTGATTTCAATTTTTAACCGGTTGGCAGAGAGGAAAAGAAATACTGGAAATTAAATAGCTTTTAATTCAAGGAAGATTTTCCATTTCCTCTTTTAAAGCATACGGCAATAGAGCCCCGTTCGGTAATTAAAATTTCAAATCACCACTCTTGAGAGTCATTTAAAGGAAAGGAGAAAGCAATTACGACAAAGGAAGATAGATGCACGTAGCGCTGAGAAACATGAGGGGAAGGGAAGAGGAAGCGCTGACTGCGGACGACTTCCGTCTCCACTGGAATCTCCCCGAGGGATTACCCATGGGGCAACGAGAGAAAACAGCAAAACAAAGGCAAAAAATTCGTGAGAAACACTGCAATTAAACTTCTGGCCTGAAGAGGCACTCATTAACACTCGAGATTCAATATTTGGAAATATTTACTGGAAAAAGGTATTTTGACTGACTTGTGAGAGCAAGAGAAAGGGAGAAATAGAGAGAGTGAAATTAAAAGAAAGAGGTAGAGAGAGAGAGTATAAATGCTGTCATAAAATGATAATCCACTAATGGCATGCTACCTACTCCTATAGGGTAACTACAGTATCAAGCAGAATTGGTGCAGACTGCCATAAGCCCATCATCCCCTCATCCCAAATGGACTAGGAACCTGGGAGGATCACAAGGTGACAGCAGAGCTTCATTGGAGACATCACTGTAGGAGTCTTTTATTCGTTGAAGTTCTTACAGTATGAGATCGGGAAATAGTGGCCAGACACTATGTAATGTTCCATCATAACAACTATGGGTTTGTTTCTTCTGCAGTGGAGTTTAACCATTTACACATGCTTCCATGCATGAATTGATCCAAGTGTTTTCTGTCCTCCTCAGTTAGACCCTTAATATCAGTGGATAGAAGGTGATCAATTACAGAAACACTGCGCAGCAACCTTCTGAAGGCTGAATCACTACAGCATTTACACACCAAACAAAGATTTAAAAATAATGAGTTTCATCAGCTGTCAAGGAAGTTAGCAGAAGACTAGGGCAAACAAGGGAAAACGGTGGAAAAGTGTAATGGATTAACGATAGGTCAAATAAACGAAAACAAAATGTGTGCGAGCACACTGTTTCCATCAATCCATATAGTGATGAGCTAAGTGCTTAGGGACATTCTCCAGACAAGCGTATTGACTCGGGCTACACAGACGTCATCTGGGAATGCGCTGTCTGTTCTTCCTCTTCCAACAATGAGGCGTAAGGAAAATGTGACTGCAGTCATTCTCATTCTAACAATCTGGGAGGGTAGTTTCCGAGTTCTGAGTTTCAAAGTTCCAACCACCATTCCCAATGTGGTCGTACCTCTGAAGTCCTAATGTGTAAAGCAATCCTGTAAATATTATATATACTATGGTAAAGCCATGGTAAAGTGGTGGAGATTCATGCACCTGTTACTAACACTGACACATTCACGTGTGTGTGTTTGTGCGTGTGTGTGTGTGTGTGTGTGTGTGTGTGTGTGTGTGTGTGTGTGTGTGTGTATGTGTGAGAGGGGGTAGAAGGGGGGAGCTTGGTCGTATCGCTGCCTATCCATCATCCATCTCCCACCCTTTCCTGTCTAAGCAAACCGAGCAAACGGACCTCTGAAAAAAACCCATCTCTTATCGGTCCAGTCAATTGAAACATCACTATCGGTAAAAATTACATGCAAAATTTGACTTGGATATGTGATTGGTTCATTGGTTTTCTCTGTCTTAAAAACGGATGATGATGATGATGATGATGATGAGAAAGACCAGCTCACTCTGTAAAAGTGCCGTTTGTACCGCACGAGTAAGCACTACGGTCTTCGATCGAATCTGACCCGTGCCAGAGCCAACTGTGGCCGTCAGCTGGCTGACACTGCGTGTTTCGGAGGAGAACCATGAGTCGCCTTTACTCTCCCAAGCCGGCAGGAGGGGGCGCACTTGAGCGCACAAATTGTACATAGTTGGCAAATTGGACATTCCAAATTCCAGGGGGGATTGGAGATGCTTGTGTGCGACGATTCTCCCCCGCTGAGTCCCTCCCCCCACCCCGGGAGCGGCTGCCAACTGCCACCCCTTCAAGGTCTGTCACGCCAGACGCAGGGGCACATGTTTGGCTAAACTGGTGCAGGCCCACTAACGCAGATCTGCAGCCACAGGGTACAGTCTGCCAGGCCTGGCAAGCTTAGGGGACATGTGGCGCGGACTCCCTGCTGTGAGGTCACTTTTCAAAATCAGCGCTGTGACCATATGCACTAGGGCTTGTAGGACTGTATGTGAGGTGTAGAAAAATTCAGTCGGACGGGGAATATTCATGGCCTCCCCAGAGCCAGGACTACTTGGACTACTAGACTTGGTGGGGGGGGGGGGGGGGGGTAAGGGGTTTAAGGCAAAATGGGGAAAAATGGAACCTCCTATTGCATTATGGGGGAAAGGAAATCATGTACCCACTATACTGCAGGATACACTGTTTTTAACCGGAGCACAGGAGGAATCTATTTCATGGCACAGGGGCTGAATGAAAAACCTCGTACTGTTCAAAAGCACAATGCCAATTTTATTCACACCGGCAACTTACCAGGGTCTGAGGCGCGATTTTTTTTACGAAAGGAGGAAACATCAATCTGCAATTTGTCATTCTGTGTCATCAGCAATATTCTTTTTATAGAGACGTGCGTACGAGTTTCGCATGAACGCAGCTCCCTGGTGGCATCTGGTGTCCTTTCTGGTTTGGGTGTTATTTATCCTGCTAATTAGCTACTGGAGTGTGTGTACAGCATAAGCAAGGAAGCAAGTTGGTGTTTGCTTATAAATCACTGTCGGCCGTCTACCTGATCCAAGCAGTCGGCAAGACAGATAATACAGAAAGATCTCACCTCACTATGAAGGACTGTTAGGACTGTTACTCTAATACACAAACACATATACACGTACACAAACACATATACACGTACACAAACACATATACACGTACACAAACACATATACACGTACACAAACACATATACACGTACACAAACACATATACACGTACACAAACACATATACACGTACACAAACATCTCCCCTTCCTCATAATTATGTCTGAAACAAGACAGAGTAGCGCTGAGTCTACAATGGCTGGTAAGAAAATATTATTCCATTTAAAAGACAGAAAAAGCAAGGTCAAAGAGGACAGGGTGTACAGATTCCTTGTTCTTTTTTTGGATTGCCCAAATTCCTGGTTCTTGAACTCACACGGATAGGTAAAGTGCTTTGAAATGTCCGTAATAAATATTAATGCGAGTTGCAGGCGCCCCCGCTGTTTGAGCAGGAAACATCATTCCCTTTCTGCGGTAGGGAGAGGACTGAAATTAAAAATATTCTTCAGTCATGTGTGGAAATGGAGCGACGGTCTTTTTTAGGGAGAGGGCCAGGAAGCCAAGAGGCTCTCTCCATCAGAAGAGCCAGAGGCAGCTGCACTGTTATCAAAGGGATGAGGGGAGACTAAATGACACTTAAACCTGCCCCTTTGAAGTTCTCCATCCTGCAACCAGCCAATATAGCCCTTTTTAAGTTTGTACATTTTTGTAAAGGGGTTTGTCTTTTCCAAGAATTATACATTTCAGGAACTTCTGTGAACAATATTTTTGATTTTGCTCGTCTAAACTGAGTTTGTGATTCAGTAATTAGATTTAAATAAGCAAGTCTAAGGTCAATGATTAATTGTGTAATTAATAAAAAATATTACATTAAATGATTTGATATTCAATTGCTGTTAAATGCAAAGGTATTGGGACCAGTGGCACATTTTTTGTTGTTTTGGCTCTATATTCTAGCACATTAGAAATGAAATATAACAATGGAAAGTGCAGACTCAGTTTATTGACGGTATTTACATCCATATTGGGTGATCTGTGTAGGAATTACAGCCCTTCTTATACATAGTCCCTCCATTTTAGGGGAGCAAAAGTGATGGGACAAATAAACATAATCTGAAATAAAGATGTCACATTTAGTACTTGGTTGTAAATCCTTGGCATTTGAAGTGTGCGACCCACAGATATCGCCAGACGCTGGGTATCTTCCCCGATGGTGCTCTAACAGGCCTGTACTGCAGCCATCTTCACTTCCTGTTTGTTTCCTGGGTGCTTTGCCTTCAGTATTGTGATCTGCATTCAATTGGATTCAGGAATGAATGACTTGGCCAGTGAAGAACATTCCACTTTTTGCCCCTGAAAAAAAACACCTTGGTTGCTTTTGCAGTATGTTTGGGCTCATTGTCCCGCTGCAAGGTACGCCGTCAAATGAGTTTTGAGGCATTTGGATAAATCTGAGCCGATAAGATTTTTCTGTACACTTCAGAATTCATTCTGCTGTTGCCATCAGCAGTCACGTGATCAATGAAGATAAGTGACTCAGTTCAGGTGGCAACCATACAAGCCCAAGCCATAACACTTACTACACCATATTTTACAGACGAGGGCGGGGGGGGGGGGGGTTTGCTTTGGATCAGGAGCAGTTCCTTCCTTTCTCCACACTTTCCTCTTTCCATCTTGTACAGGTTAATACTCATCTCATCTATCCATAAGTGTTTGTTCCAGAACTCTAGTCTTTTTAACTGTACTTTTTAGTAAACTCTAACCCGGCCGTTCTGTTCTTAAGACTTACCGGTGGTTTGCATCTTGCGGTGAACACTCTGAGGTTATGCTGGTGTATGCTTCTCTTTATGGTAGTCCTTGACACATCTATGCCTACATCCTGGGGAGAGGTCTGGATCTGTTCGACAGTTGAAAAGGGGTTTTTTCTTCACAATGGAAAGTATCCTTCGGTCATCCACTATAGTGGTCTTCCGTGGTCCACCAGGTCGTTTGCTATTGCTGAGCTCAGCAGTGCGTTCTTGCTTCCTAACAATGTATGAAACCGTTGATTTTGATACACCCATGGCCTGCTTTACTGGCATTGACACTTCTTTGGTCCTCATGTTGAGAGACAACAGCAACAGACACCAAATGCAGATTCTACACCTAGAATCAACTCTAGACCTTTTATTAGCTTTCTTGTGCCTGAACTAATGATGTGAAGACACACAGCTGGCCAAGAAACAGATGAGCAGCCAATTGTCCCATTACTTTTCGCCACCCTTAAAGGGGAACTGAAACGTAATATGAAGTGAAGGTGATAGGGTGGATGTCTTTTCAGTCTAATACATATTCCAGTTCTCAAATCTGACGAAACAGTAATAATGGAGAAAACGTTAAGAATAGTTAATCGTTTTGCCGTTAGGGCGCAGCCATGTTTAGTTTTCGTAGTCAGTGACGTCACTGGCATGATACATCTAACGTTCGAGCACCTATTACCGACTGGGTTCGCGGAAAAACAGCAAAACGCAAACTTATTTGCAACCGTAAATAAAATGGGATAAATATCGGTCACAACCCAGACGTCCGCTCGTTGTAGCATTAGCTCCTAGGGGACGTGTAGCCTACGATCACCCCTCGCGATTAGTGGTAGGCTATTTTATCTTCTCAAAAATAGGTCAATGATCCCGTGTATTGTTTCTTCTCAAACGCCTTAATTAAATGGGTTGACCAATTAATAGACGCGTTAAAAAATACATTGAAAACGTAATTCAATCATTGCATTTCAGCATTATAATGGAGGTAGCATGATCATTATAATGGAACTTAAGATCATGTTGTAGAAGACCCTTTCCACAAAAACGGCAGCATTCATACTCTCAGAGCAAAACAAATGCCTCGTATTAAAAATTATCACACAATAGCCTGCATATCTTGCATTATTTGAAAATGTTCTTTTCTTAAAAAAACGTAATCTAGTCCTTTTTAAAAAGGTGCATTCGTGTTTGTACCATTAATGTCAAACAGTTAAACAATTACTATCCCCTATCACCGTGAATGGAGGTTAAGTCAAGGCTACGTTGCGTTATGGCCTGCATTGCCAATTTCACCAGGAGAGGGCACCATTTACCAAAATATAACAGTAGTACTTGCATAGCTATGCCCTTTACTCCTCAGAAGAGTAGGTTATCTATATTTTGTGACATTAGATGCAAACCACGTACACTTCTTGACTCATTTGACTGGGGGGGGGAATAACTATCCAGTTATCAGAGCAAACGTTAAAAGGTGTGTGATACATACGTAAATCACATCTTGTCATTATGATGGTGGTTACATCAAGTTATTTGCTGGAACATTTGACGCATGAAAACATTTAATATTTAAACGGTCCAAAGGTCATACTGCACTGCCCCAGGCTGTAGAAATGTTTTTTTTAAAGAAAAGGCAGGCTGTTCGCCCCATACATTTTCACCGATTTAGCCCCCCTAATCTACGTTAGCTAACACGTGCTGAATTCGGACTTGTCCTAAAAAAATTAAGCTTGATAGCCTACTACTTACGTGATCTCCCATGTCGACTAGCGCCCTTTCAAAGTTTTGCATGTCGTAAAAACAGTATTTTGTCCAGGTCCCATTACGATTTGTTGAAAAAATCCGACAGGGCCAGTAGTAACGTTGACACTTGTTAGCCAGCCCACTCGATCGTAACAATTGAAACACCCTTCCCCTGGCAAGTTTAGTCGAACGAGAGCTTAGGTCTTCCTTCACATTTCCACATTTCACTTGGGTCTGACTCTTCTCTACAAAAGTCATGCATTCAAACACCAACCCGTCTCGAAGACGATCAACAATGTCTCCCATTTCGTCCATGTTAACTACAGTGGCACTGGCCATGACAGCTGAATGAAATGCTTAACTTGCTAAGATACCAAAAACGCAAGCCCACAAGTGAAAAATGCTAAATAAATGACACAATTCACTCCACACTTGGTCTGAACGTTGAAAAAAAAGAGAAAAATCAAAACGCACACGGTCACTGTACATAGCTAGCTACAGAGCTCTCCATATTTACACTCTATGATCGACCGCTCTCAATTGCAGGTCTGAAAAAAAAAACTGTCAAGTAACGTTAGCCTACTTTGGTTGAATTTGTCTTAACTGAGTGGGAGGGGTAAAATCAAACAGACACGATATTGCTCAATGAAATTAGTATCTAGATTACGTTTTTTTAAGAAAAGAACATTTTCAAATAATGCAAGATATGCAGGCTATTGTGTAATAATTTTTAAAACGAGGCATTTTTTTTGCTCTGAGCATTGCTATGAATGCTGCCGTTTTTGTGGAAAGGGGCTTCTACAACATGATCTTAAGTTCCATTATAATGATCATGCTACCTCCATTATAATGCTGAAATGCAATGATTGAATTACGTTTTCAATGTATTTTTAACGCGTCTATTAATTGGTCAACCCATTTAATTAAGGCGTTTGAGAAGAAACAATACACGGGATCATTGACCTATTTTTGAGAAGATAAAATAGCCTACCACTAATCGCGAGGGGTGATCGTAGGCTACACTTCCCCTAGGAGCTAATGCTACAACGAGCGGACGTCTGGGGTGTGACCGATATTTATCCCATTTTATTTACGGTTGCAAATAAGTTTGCGTTTTGCTGTTTTTCCGCGAACCCAGTCGGTAATAGGTGCTCGAACGTTAGATGTATCATGCCAGTGACGTCACTGACTACGAAAACTAAACATGGCTGCGCCCTAACGGCAAAACGATTAACTATTCTTAACGTTTTTCTCCATTTTACTGTTTCGTCCGATTTGAGAACTGGAATATGTATTAGACTGAAAAGGCATCCACCCTATCACCTTCACTTCATATTACGTTTCAGTTCCCCTTTAAAAATGGGGGGGGCTATGTAGAGTTAAAGGCTGTTATTCCTACACAGATCACCCGATATGGATGTAAATACCCTCAAATTAAGCTGACAGTCTGCACTTTAACTTCATATTCACTGTTTTATTTCCAATCCAATGTGCTGGAGTACAGAGCCAACAAATCAACAAAATTTGTGTCACTGTGTCACTGTCCCAATACTTTTGCATTTAACTGTATTAAAGAATACATGTGTATTAAATGCAGTGAAGGGTAAAAAAGTGGAGTGTAGACCTTTTATGAACTTAACTCTCTGAAATTTGTTCTAGTCAGCTCTGTTTTGAATTCATAGGCCACAATCACCTTCTATGAAAAATTTGTAGTTCTTTTTCAGGCTATTTTGAATTTGTTAATATCCTCAGTGATAATATAGATCTGTAGTTCCTAATTGCATTATGTGTTAAATCATTATACTTGTGGTGGCATTTTAGACTCAGTTATTTAAATGTAGCAAACAGAAAAACATCTTTCTTCGATAAATCCAGTAACGTACTGAAACATCGGAAAAGTGTGGATCTTTATGGATTCTGTGAAAATGCCATTTCTGCTTTTTCACAGATCCATAAAGATCCACACTTTTCCAATTTGAATGCCGGAATTGAACCTTCTCTACAGTACCTCACCAGGCTCTCTCTGATAAGATGTGATTTGCTCTGGCGAGTGGACAGTGTGGGTTGGTAATTAACCTGTTGAGATTCCCTCTGGGCAAGAGATTACAGTGTTTATTTGCAGTTCTCCAAACAGTCATCGCACACATGCACAATCATTCATCCTTTCATTCAGCCTTCATGAATTTCTCTCACATTCATAACCCAACTAAATTTATCTTCCATGTCAGCTCTCTTACCGCACCCCAGAGAGAAGTTCCAGTGATTTACTTTTCCTCATTTGAAAATAGTGCCTGACAAAGCGAAGACACTGTTCACAGGAAGAACATCTGATGGAAAGTGAGTGAAACTCATATAGCTCCTATGCAGACAGATTGGAGTCTTCTTAAACAGCTTATAGCCCTGGATTTGTAATCTGATTTCACAGAAAACCTTAAAACTGTTTTGTATTTTATCCAGTGGTATAGTCTCTAGAGTATTGTGGTAAAATATTACTGTTTTCCTATAAGAACGTATTGGTTTCTGACTCAATCCCCTCAACACTTCCAAATAACACTTAAATGTCTTATTCTCTCTCTCTCTCTCTCTCTCTCTCTCTCTCTCTCTCTCTCTCTCTCTCTCTCTCTCTCTCTCCTCTCTTCTCTCTCTCTCTCTCTCTCTCTCTCTCTCTCTCTCTCTCTCTCTCTCTCTCTCTCTCTCTCTCTCCTCTCTCTCTCTCTCTCTCTCTCTCTCACACACACACACACACACACACACACACACACACACACACACACACACACACACACACACACACACACACACACACACACACACACACACACACACACACACACACACACACGTCAGGGTGAATTACAGGTGCATCAATCTTCACCACTTTCCCATGGCTTTGCTAAAGCATTTAATATTTACAGGACTGCATTATACAGGATACAAGTGCTTCCGAGATACAATTGCTTAAAAGGTAACAAATTACGCTGGTTTAGCTAGACCCCGCCCCCTTTTGAAATTCAAAAAATGCCTAAATCTGGGCACGATAAGGTAATAATATAGGAGCTGAGCTCCAGGTATCTAACCACACCCCAGAAATTGTTTTCACTAGTAGCCTTTTGCTCATTCTACGCTGGACAGCAGTTTTGTTCCACTCATACACACACACACAAACACGCGAGCTCCAGCTCCTGTCGACTGCCGAGCCGCAAGTAGCGGCCGATGCAGAAGCAATGGAGGAGAATGAGAGGACGGGCAATGTTTTGGAGCGGTAGGCAGCGGCACGCATAGCCTCGTTTGGGCTTGTAATGACGCGGCCAGTGTAACCGTATAGAAAGAGAGAAGCTTACTTTACTCAGAAGTCCAAGGTGAGATTTGAACCCCGCTCCTCTCACTCATAAGCGAACGTGTTACCAATCAGCTAAAGACGACATCGCCGATAGCTAAGGATAACGTTGTTATTTTACACCCCCCACAAGAGCAAGCCAAAGGCAACAGTGGCAAGGAAAAACTCCCTGGTGTAACTAGGAAGAAACCTTGGAAGGAACCAGACTCAATGGGGGAACCCATCCTCCTCTGGTCGATAATATCTGGCATAGATGTCATGTATCATTTACTAATAAAGCTAGAACATGGAGTTTGTTTTTTCCACTCATAGTTTGGTTGCAAGAGCAATGAATGTCTTGGCCACTAGTGGGTCTGCGTGAAGGGGTTAATTAAAAGTGTATGAGGCATGTGGACTAGTCCTCAGCGAACTGATACATGTAAGTTTGTGTTGAAATATATGCACTCATTATACTGCAACTGCCAAATCTCCTTACAATGCAGTAATGGAACGAAGAGACACTTGTTTTCCAGGTATAATTCAGACAAGCAGCCCATAAGGACAGAACTCATCATCATCATTAGCTTTTTGCTTATGAGCAGAGGTTATCACTGAGATTTGTGTTTCAGCTCTAATTAATACAGCAAATTCCTTAACTTCCTTCATCATACCAGTGAGGGATTCAGCTGTATAGTGCATTTTACCTGGAAGCAAGAAGCACTTCTGGTAAGTAGGTCAGTTTTTAAAGTTCCCATGTGGCTGTGAAATGAGTGGTGAATAACATTAGGCAACAGGGAGAGGCAGAATTAAGGAGATTGCGCATCGCCTGGGCCATCCCCAGTGCAGCTATTATGAGCTGTGCTCCGCTGCGCTGCACTCACTGCTGGTGAGGGTTGTCTGGGGCGAATTCTGATGCTGGCTTTCACTTGATCTCATTGAGAAAAAATATTAAGAACTGAGCACAACTCCCCCACTTTCCTATTTTAATCATCCATTTTTTTCCATATGGCCACGCGTAGACGGAGGAAGGCAACGACAAAAACTGTCTTGTCTTCTGATGGCAAAACTATTAATAGAGCAAATTCTAACATTGTCTCTAAGTCAACCTGGCAGTTTGTCTTGTCAAATATGTGACTGACATCCAAGCCCAAGAAGAACCAAGCATATTGTTTTGTCTATGTATCGTAATATTAATCTATAGGGACAGCTTCTTGATTGCATCTTCCCTCTTGACTGACACATCCAATTAGCTAATTAGTCACACCCTTGTATGGTTGTATGCCCCATGATTGGCTACTTGTCAGGATAGATGAGGAGACAAGGGCAACACAGTCCACTGACAGGAT